>OZ018317.1:192045062-192330916 GCA_963969495.1 Ceratothoa steindachneri
GACGCGAGCAGCTACCTAATGTCGTGTCAGAAGAGAGGCTTTGGAAGCTCTATAAACAACCCCCTTTTTGCGCTTGTAGGTCGGAAGAGGCAGGACATGAGGAGTCCTGGGTGTTAGAACGCGATTAATGAGAAGATTGGTTTGCCCCAATAACCCCGTCCCTGGGTGTAATGTGCTGACCATAAACTTGTACTGTCTAGTGAGGACGGGGGGGGGGGGGGTAGCCCACCTTTCTTTTATTCTTTATATGGTAACATTCTGACAAAATTTCAGGCTAATAGTAAAAGCTCGCCCCACCTTGGTGTGGGGATAGGCGAGGAAGGAGCCGACACGCCTCTAACAGGTAGAGAGCATCCCCTCTTACCACCCTCAAATGGTAAAAGGGCTTCTACTTTGCCATATACTAAACTGTACTCCATCAGCTCCCTCTCAAAACAGATGGTTTCGCTGGAGCCCCTCCCAACCTCTTCTAGCAGAGGGGGGGGGGGGAAATCCCCTTTTCCTATGTCGGGTTAAGGGAACATCGCCATATCCCATTACTCAGGACTGCTCTTCAGTCAGCCACTTTGTCTAGGATTTCAGCCCCCGCCTCGTGCTTTCAGAGGGACTGCCTAAGCGACAATAACAAAAAACCGCGTTCAGATTACCCGTTGACGAAGGGACCAGCAAGGTGGCCTCTCGAGACCCCCTTAAAGAGAACCATTGGAGATTGGCAGGCTTCGCTTCGACTGGGTGGAACAAAGTTGAAAAGAGTGAGGCATTTTAAATACCTGCGGTCTGTAGTAGAAGAAAGAAGAGAAATGAGAGAAGAAATAAACCACCGTATCTAATGTGGCTGGTATAACCGGAGAAAGGTCTCAGGAGTAATTTGTGACGGAAGGGTCCCCGTAAAACTAAAAGGCAGTAGTAATACCCGCAATGGCCTATGCACTGGAAACAGCGCCACTGAACAAAACGGAAGAAAGAAGGCTCGATGTGGGGGAGATGAAGATGCTGAGGTGGATGTTAGGAGTGACCCTGAGAGACATAGATAGAAACGAACACATTCGAGGATCGGTGAAAGTAAGCGAACTATCAAGTGAAGTACAAGAAGCAAGATTGAGATGGTTTGGGCACATTACAAGAAGGGAAGAGCGGCATGTGGCAAGAGAAGTGATGAATATGGAGATAGAAGTGACCCGAAGAAGAAGAGAGGGAAAGACTGTATTCCGAGTGACATGAGAGAGAAAGAACTAAATAGAAGAAGTGCACTAAACCGAAATCTTTGGAAACGCCTCATCAAGAACGGCGATCCCGGTAGAGAAAAGCATAGAAGAATAAGTAGCGTTATGACATTCTTGCGCCTCTGCATGTCGGCTCCACTTTTCCCCCGTTAGAGGCGGAAGACGGACTTGTAAAGGGTGGCTCAAAAGTTACTTCACATTTCAAAAAATTACCAACACAAAAGATAATTGTTATAATAGTTGCTGATATATAAAATGAAAGATGTTGGTTTTACTATTCACGTACAATGTCCTTCAAAGTTCTTGTTATTCTTAAAACAAAAGCGGATTCTTTACCCCATATTTTTCATGAAATTTTCCAAAAGCATTGATTTTGTCGATTTCTTCAATGATGTTTTGTTTCAATTCTTCAAAATTATTAGGTTTATTCACGTAAACCTTTTAAGGTATCCCCTAAGGAAAACAAAATATAGATAGGGTAAAATCAGGTGATTGGGGTGGCCAAGAAACGTCACCTAAACGTGAAATTAACCGACCAGGAAAGGCTTCTCTTAGTGCTTCCATGGTTTCTCACGCTGCGCGGTGTCATCCCATCTCATTAAAACCATCGCGCATATCCAAATCTTCCAGTTCTAGCAATAAATAATCTTGTATCTTTTCTATGTGTCTCCTGTTATTCACTGTTTTTCCGTCAGCATCCTCGAAGAAGTAGGGACCATTGATTCTCTAGCTGGTTATGCCGCACCAGACCGTAACTTTATATGCAAGAGGCTGCTCGTGAATTATCATGAGGTTTTCAGCACGTCATAATCTGTAATTTTGTTTATTAACGTATCCAGAAATGATTAGGCGAGAGGTAAACGTCGGATAATTTTACTCCCAAAAATGCGCGTGTAAACTTCTTTATTGATAGTCGGCAATATTTAATTGTTGAGTTATTTGAATTTTGTATGGGTGACGTATCAATTCTTTTGTTAAGATGCGTTGCAATGATGTTCGAGAAATTCTTAATTGATTGCAACGTCTCCTAGTTGACATTACCCTACACTTCGTTATTCAGAAGGCTTCTTGAATCAACCTTTTTGGGGGTTGAGGATGGTAGCTCTGGCGATGAGCGTCGTGGTCATATAAGCGATGAGCGCTTAATGACACAGGTTCAAATCCAACTTCTTTATTTATTTTCATATAACGGTTAAAATAGTTTGCCCTCTCTTCCTGTCCTCTACATCTCCCATTTTCCTTCTTAAGCTTTCATTGGTACATGTAATATTTTTCTTAGCGTTTTTCCGGGTTGTGTTACCAATTTCCATTTCCTTGGGCCTTTAAATATATATATATATATATATATATATATATATATATATATATATATATATATATATATATATATATATATATTATATATATTTATATATATATATATATATATATATATATATATATATATATATATATATATATATATATATATATATATATATATATATATATATATATATATATATATATATATATATCACGTGTCATGTGATTTTCAATTATCCTATTTGACGTTGGTGGCTGTTGTTGAACACTGGTCAACACACTGAATGACACGTATTTTGCACAGATCTTGGTCTATCAGAGCGTGAATTTTATGTTTAGGTGATGTTTCTTGGCCACCACGATCACCTGATTTTACTTCTCCATGCCTTTTCCTTTAGGGATACGTTAAAGAAAAGATATACCTTAATAAACCTAATAATCTTCTAGAATTGAAACAAAACATAATTGAAAAAATCGACAAAAAAATCACTTGTGGTTTGAAAAACTTCATGGAAAATATGGTGCAAATAATCCACCTTTGTTTTAACAAGTTTTAAATAATATACCTTCAGATCTCCTCCTTCATTTTATATATCATCCACCTTTATAAATTATTTATTTTTGTTATTATTTGTTAAAAATGTGAATTAACTTTTGGGACACTCTTTAAAACCAAAATAGGTAATGAGCCTATTGGATGCCCTGTTAGGCTCACCGACGCCAAGAGGGTGATGGCCCAAAAGATGCCCTCCGAGAGAAGCACGGCCCTCAGGTTGCTATCTTTCCAGACGCCAAGGTCTTCTGGGTAGAATGGTAATTTGGTCAGGATACCCCTAGGCAAAGTCGTATCAAGGGGACATGGGCCTTCGGGAACTCGAAGGAAGATGAGGACTCTCGTTGCCGTAGAGCGCCGGGTCTTTTTGCAATTTTCACAAAGGACCAAACCGAAGCTGGTCCGTCCGACCTCTGGACTTCCTGTCGGGAGTCCAGATAAGATAACGCACACCCTACACACTTCAAATAAAAAATAAGCCTGGGAGGACTAATGGTTCTTCTCCCTCCGCAGACTGTCTTCGAGCCCGCCGTATTCAAAAGACTTTTAGTTGTACGAGTGACAAATGTTCCATCAACGTTAGGCATTAGGTGGGGTTCTCTGTATGGAAGCGAAGTTTGCCCACTTCCAGGATGGGACCCTCATGGTGAATGAAGGCGACTTAGACCAGGTGGCCATAGTGAGTGCTTTTCGGACACTTGGTAGCTCACCTGTTCAAGTGACACCGCACTCTACTAAGAACTCAGTGAAAGATCAAGAAATTGACCCTATCGCAGACTTCGCGTTTTGGACTTTCTATGTACGTCTCTAAATTTAAAGCAAACGCTACTCCTAGCCCATCCATGTATGTGAGTATACTAGGCACCCTGGTTAATGACCATTCTGGTAAGTATGGCAGGAATTCAGACTTGCTCCCCTCCCCACCAACCCCTTACCCCTTCGCAAAAACCGAAGCGGTTGCGCGCCTCTACCGAGTCAGACTGACGAGGAAAATCTGCGGAAGGTGGTGGTGAGGCCATCTCGAAGCTTCCAGAACCTGTTCCCCGAAAGGAAGGAAGCAACAAGGGAGCTTAGGTGCTCCTGGACGGGACATCTTGGAAAGTAGTCCCTCTAAAGGACAATTGACCCTCGACCCGAAAACTTTCGTAGCAGGACAAAAAGACACGTCGAGCCACGTGTCCTTCAGTACGCGCCCGAAGGCAGCAGCGCTTTCAATGACCAACAGCTCCCGAGTTCTGTCCCTCCCAAAATCTACGGCCATACCCGTGAAGGTCTTCGCATGGGCTAACTGGGAGGAACTGCGGAGGCTCGTCTCCTCATACTCCCCTCTAGTTATTTGTCTTTAGAAGACCATGTTAAATGCGTGTCCCTTGCCCACCCTCGCGGGCTATAAAGGTTTTTTAACCCTGCCCCCACGAGATGGGGGAGGGTCAGGTAGATGCGTAATTTACACCCGACGTCTCCGTTCTCATTCTGGATTTATATACCTTTCAGCCAGTGGCAGTACAGCGACACATGGAGAGGAGGTATTCTAGTTTCAATGTACATATATCCCACCGTTGTTAACCTCGATGTGGCAGACTTCAGTCGCTTCATGGCAAGATTGCCGAGGTCATTTCTGCCTCTCCTCCTCGGGAATTTGAACGGTATGCATCCCTTCTGGGAGGACCACACGACCAATCCAGGGAAGAGCTGGATATGTTTTCCGAAACGTATATGAATCCACTTATTTTTGTCCGAGAATCGCTTCATTTTCTTGCTTCGATCTATCCCTGTGCTCTCCGGATGCATAGACTGATTTGGGGTGAGTGGTGGTCGATGATCTTTATGGTATTTATCACTTTACCATTAAAATATCTTTTGCCACGCTGCTGTCACCTCAGAAATGACCTCGGTAGTGCTTTGATAGGGCGCGATTGTCCACATTTTAGGACATGACTGATTTCTCTATCTCGCTCAAGGAATTATTTCGGTTGATGAGTTGAGTTCGTAGGTTTTTCCCTCGGCACCTTCTTCGCCTAACTACCATTCCTAGAATATCTGGCCGTTTCGCTATCCGTCAGCTTCCTTGGTTGTCGTCGAGTGTGAGACTGCCCCCACCCCCCACCCCACCCCCGAGAGAATCGATATGCTTATGCGCGCTACAAATGCCATCTGAACGATTTTACCCTGGGTGAATTTCTTAGAGTGAGTGCCAGGTTCCGGTATATTTCGAAGCACGCCAGCCGCTCTTCTTGGTGGGCACACATGTCTTTTCTTAATTGGAAGACCCCACTTGCAGAGATGTGGAAGCGCATCAAAAATATTTGGACCACGTTCTCGCAGGACTCCCGTTCTCTAGGAGGATGGGGCGGCAATCTTTTCCCCAAGGTCCGTGGAGGAGTCCGTGACCGCTTTCACCGTATTATCTACCCTGGATACTGCTCCACCAGCATCTAAATCACGTCATGGGCTCACTAAATGCGGCCCACTGGACTTCACCTCCAGACTTGGGAAACCTCAATGACCTGACCTGTTACGCTAAGCGAGCTGTGCCCCGCTCTCGCTTTCTTTCACGCATACCGTCCAAGGTCCCGACGATATCCCGTACGCCATGCTTCGGCACCTGGGTGAGCGAGGCTTGGCCTTTTTTATTAGCTTTGTTCAACAGGATCTGAATAGAGGGTATCTTGCCTGAGAGGGTACCGTGCTTGCTTTTCGCAAGACGGAGAGAGCTCATTCTACCTCGGGGGTTTCCAGCCAATTTCTCTAACTTCCTGGGTGTGAAAGTGAAAGTTGATGGAGAAATTGATTAATGTTAAGTTAGTTTATTTTTTGGCCAGTAAAGGTAACTTTTCTGTATAGTGCGACATTCGCAAGTTCCACTCCACGTCGAATGCTATGTCCGGCTGGAAAATTCTATCTGCGAGGCTTTCCCTCGTGTACAGCACGTTCCCGCGGTTTTCTTTGATCTGGACAAGACTTATGATGCCGCATGTAGATAAAGTATCATGTAGACCTTCCACGAGATGTGGGCGGTGAACGCCTCCCAACCCTTCTAGAGAGCATAGTTTCAGCGTATGGGAGGAGAGGGTGCTCTCTCCGTCCAGTAGAGCGTCCCACACTCTCTTTGTCTTGAGCATCAACGGTATCACCTCGGTGCTGACGGAAGACATTCTCGCTACGCTCTACGTAGACTACCTTTCGATGTATTTTGGTGCGACCCAAATACCTACCCCGGAGTGTCGACTCTAACAGGCATTGAACCGCATCTCGCTATGCCGCCATCCACGGTTTTAGTACCACCCGACTTGTTCCTTAATGGGGTTCGCCTCTATATGGTAGTCACACTGTTTCCTTCTTGTTTTTGATCGACTCTCAACCAAGGAGGTCCATATTCGCATTCTTAGGGTCTTTTGTACCCGCACCATGGACATTCTTCGTCCTTTGCAGTTCTACCCATCCGCCACCGAGCGTTAATTGCGGAAGGTGGCCTCAATTGACCACACTGGTTTCCGTTTAGCAACCGGTACATTGCACACATCCGTTGTAGAAAGTCTTATTGATGCTGGACATATGCCTCTCGCTTTACAGCCCCTTCAGTGCTTTATGCGCTTGTACATGTGAGCCCCGTATCTCCCTCGGTCGCCATAGGCTCTCATTTCACCTATGCCATATTTCGACAGTGCCTATGCCGCTTGGACCCATTAATCACACCCTAAGTATTTTGGGTTTAGGGAAGGGCAACTCTTTCGAGAATGCGATGTAGTGCTCTGGGAGGTGGTACTGCTGGTTCTGCCCAGAACTCCACCGTGGAGGGTGGCACATTTGAAAGTTTGTCGGGTCGCCTCTGCTCATAAATATTCTACAGTACATGGACTACTCATCTCGAATATCTTGGAGCGCGGGTCTTGTCATTCTGGAGCCGTGCCAGTGTACGAAGAGGTGGTCAAGATTCACGCCTTCTCCCCTTGTTTGAAGCCTGCTGGGTGTGTGTCTTTAGGCCTAGTTGGCTACAATACACCGGTCAGTAAGAGATAGTACGTATTGTGCTCGTTTCGGAGACCAGATTGTGATTTTTTTAGCGTTTCGCAGGCGCACTGTGTGCCCTCAAACCACTAGATGCATATGTGACGCCACGGCTGGTGCGAGTCGGGTGGATGTCGAAATTATCTTCAGTTGGGTTTCTGGACGGGTAGGGAATGCGGCGCTGATGTGTGCACCAAATATTTAAGGACTGAGCGACCAGAAGAGCGTTATGCTTCCCCCGACTCTGACTACGTGACAGAAATCAGGTCAGCACTGCGGCCTGCCTGGCAAATAAAATGGGAGACAGTCGACAGGAACCTAAAGTTGCGTGCAATCGCGTCGTGACTCTTCCCGTGGACCCACCGCCTTAATGCCTCGGCGGCTTCAGGTCACTTTCTGAAGTCTTCCAATTAGACACACTGGTGGAACGCACCGCCATTTGATGTATCGCTCACCTGCAATTTATCGCGACGACTACGTTGTCCCCCAGACTATTCGGCACATTCTTGTTGAATGTCCCAGTCTGGGGGATCTTCGCGCCCGATACCTGAGCGTGGTCATTACCTCTTATCCCTTGTACTAGCGACGGATTCGTGCACACTCAATTGTCGAATAGTGAAGATTGGGGACGATGAGGGATTCCTCCATTGTATTTAGTTTTTTTTGGTGTCGGATCCATTCTCCAGAATGTAAGTACAGCTTGTTCGTACATTCCAGTCCTTTTTTAATCTATATCTGCGAACGGGAACCCTCGATACTTCTCATTCTCAACCACGCTAGCCTCCCTTGTTATCCTCAATCTTGGGAGAGTGGCTTGAAGTGTGTGTGTCCTATTTGGGGAGGGGGGCTGCACCCCCTTATCCTTTCACAAGAGTACTGGACTGGAGTAGAACCGGTTGGAATGGGGCCATTAAAGGTCCAGGAGGGCCTCTGCCTCTATCTAGTTCATATTTGACCTCGTGGCCTCAACTTGTGTCCCTTGACACGGTGTTGATAGGGGGTGATGTTCGCACTTCCGAACCACTGTACTCCCATGTACAAACTTTCCCCTAGTGGGAGGAGGGTAATACACTCAGCGTTACTAGTCTCAATATTGATGAGGTTTCTCTGAGAAGGCACCCTCCCTATTCCCCTTGAGTAAGCATGTCCCCCATTGGATTACATGTGTTTATTTTCACTGGTAGGATTTTATTAATAAATAAATGAAAAGAAAAACTGGGTAAACCAATGTCTCCTTTAACCCACCCTTTCTTGCCTGCCATACCATACTTTGCCCTACATTACCCTACCCTGCACACCTTATCTTACCCAACCTTACCAACTGTTGACCTATGTACCCCTGCCTACCATAGACCGGCATACATTACCCTGCGTTATCCTCCTCTGAACACCCCGTTCTACCCCCTCCTACATTACCTTACGCAATCCCGTCCTACCCTTTTATCCTGCCCTACTATACCTTAACCCTGTTATATTTATCCAACCCTACTCTACATGACCCTGCCGTATATTACCCTACCCCCGCACTACCCTCTTTTAATCGCCCTCCTTTTTTTGTTTCAGCTCGAGGCAGCCTGGATGGGGCACTCCACTGGACGCCTCCCTCTTTAGAAGTCAGCCCTCCCCCCTGTCCTCCCCGTCCTCTCAAACTCCCTCCCTCCCTTTCGCTTTCCTCATCCTTCTCCTCCTCCGCCTCCTCGCACTCCTCTCGCTCCTCCTCTTCTTTCTCTTCCTCCTCCTCCTCCTCCTCTACTTCCCCCCTTCACTCTCTCCGCTCGGCGCGCAGCCCGCTCTCCCTGCCCCCTCAGGAGGACACCAAGGAGGAAGAGCCCGACGAGCAAGGTGAGGACACCGCCCCGTCGTCACCCCCCCCCCCCGTCCCACGCACACACATATTTAGGTCTTTTAGGTGTGTATGAAAGAGCAAGCGTTGGTGTATGTGTATGGGAGATAATATTCGCGATTTCTTTGATGGCGATGATCGTTAAGACATCCCCCCCCACATACACGCACTCCCATGTATACGTACATACATACACCTCGAGTGAGCTACTCCCTCGTCGTCCCGGGAAACTACGGCGTGTGTGCTGCCGCACATAACACGCAACGAGAGGCGGCCTCGAGACGAGACGCTGGCTTTAATTAAAGTGTTGCGACGACGGCGGCAGAAGACAGACAGGAAATAAAAATAAAGATTTCGAAAGCTATTATTTTTATTTATTGTTCTTGTCATTGTCATCCATGTTCATATTATTATTTGTTATTATTTTTCTTATTTTTATTACTCTTGTTCCTCTTAATCTTCTTTTTCTTATTCTCTTTATTCTTATTATTCTTTTTCTCATTCTATTGTTATTTACCAATATTAAAAAGCACCAACGAGTGCATCTCGACCAGAAGGTTCGTGAAGGGATGTCCGTGGATAGAAGTTGGTGAAGTTGGGGGAGTTGAAAAATGTGTATAAGATACAACCCCCATCCCCACCGTGTGGGGTTTCTTGCATAAATCGGTGTAATCCATTTGGAGTTCAACCTGCTAGAAAAATGAAGAAGCTTTTGGTGTATTTGTATGTAACATGTGGTTGTATAAAATATCAAACGTCATAAGACAAAACTGATTTGGGGCCTGTAAGGCACGTTTCAAAACAAGAAAAAAATTGTATTCACAAAACCAGGTATCATTTTCAAAGTTGCCTGCAGGAAAAGAAAAGTGTAATTCGCAGCGGTTTTGCCTCTTTCGGCGAATCTCTCACATGAATGTTTCTGTAATGATTGGAAAAGTGGTGAAAAAGAGGGAAAGTTAGGATAAACCAAAAGAAAAATCGGTTGGTTTGAGTGTGAAAACGCAGGTCGTGACGTCTTTTGGTAACGAGAATTTCCCCTTTATCGGGGGGTAACTCATTTGACCTTATTTGGTAACCGGCTCGACCCCATTTTGACCACTTTGGTCCGTGACTGCCTAAGGGGTTATGTGAGAAAGTAACAACCACTGGTGTAAAGTAGGTTGAGTATACGTGCTTGACTGCTTAATTTGTAAGGTTCGAAATTTCGGGCTTGGAAGCACTAAAATTCACGCACATGGTTCGACATTTCCGGGGGGGGGATAATGTGCGAAAGCTCGATCTTAGTCTCGGGCCGGTGGCACCTCTGGTTATCCCCAAGACGCCCTCCTGCATGGTCGGTACTACGTTTAACCATTTGCCACCACGCCTCTGCTCCCAAAGCTTCCACAGCGCCGGGAGTATTGGCTTCAAACTTTTATGAGCACACTCCGTGTCACGCTGGAGCCGTCCTAGTATACACGGATGGCTCCATATCCGAAGAGTGGGTCGGCTTCTTCCATGCCCTGTCCCCTCTGCTTGAAGTTGGCGGGGCTCTAGCGGCTACTGCGTCTGTCTTCTGCGCCGAGTTGGTTGCAATGCAATATACCGCTCGTTACGGGCGATTGCACGTCCTGCTCGGTTCGGAGACGAAATTGTTATTTATAGCGACTCACAGAGCGCCCTGAGTGCCTCGAGGCGTTTGAACCCCCCCGCCCCCTTTGCAGTATCCCTGGTGCCAAAGGCTCCCCATGAGCTGCATGTAATACCAGATTGTCTTCTGTTGGATTCCTGGATTTGTAGGAATTGCGGGGGATGGAAGTGAGCGCACCAACAGTTTCCTTGAGTACTGGGTGAATGGACCAGCGTTTCGCTCTTCCGTACATTGACTACACGGTAGGAACCGGGTGAGCACTTTGTGCTACCTGGTAAAGAGGGTGGGAGACGGCCGACGGTTACCTAGAGTCGCGCGGCGTCACGCTGCGACTGTTTCCTTACACCTAACACCCCAATGCTCAGATGGCTTGAAATGGTCTTCTGTTGTCTCCGTACTACAACGATTGTGTGGTCCCCCAGACTGACCGCACATTCTAGTTGCGTCTCCTAGTCTGAGGGGTCTTTGCGTACGTTACCCGCCCCGATACCGGGGAGAGCGGGGTCGCTATCGCTTGTCCCTTGTACTCGGGACGAATTCGTGCACCTCTGGTTGTGCCATTATTGAGTGTGGGGGGAAAGTAGGCCTCATCCACTGTATATAGTCGTTTGGTGTTGGTTGCGTACTCTGGCGCCAGAGGGGGTCGGGGCCTCCCACTCTCAGACCGGAGCATAACTTTAGGGTTTTGCTTGTTTTTGTCTTGTTCTTCTGGTCTGTTTTATTATGGCCTTTTTTTTAATATAGCCTAAATAATAGACTACCTACTTTCTTCGGCGACCGTTGACCGTGCCCTCGGTTGACGGTCGCCAGACAAACTTTTGAGTTAAAAATAAATGGTGGAATTTTCACAACGAAGGGGAGGCTAAAAATGTGGATAAAAAGGAATAATGAAAGAGAGTGAAATAGCAAGTCTCTGTACTCTTAGCACTAAGGCCAGACTTAAACCGCGATGAGTAATCCTGGTCTATCTCCTCCCTGATTTCCCTGACCGAGGAAGACAATCAATCAAGGCGTTGATTGCCCAATTTGAAAACACAAGAGTGAAGTGAAAACGAAGTTTACTTTTTCCTATTTGCGGGCACCTGTTGTAAGTAGTTAGGGGGTTCTTTGTGTTTCTCTGCTGGGGGAGGGGGTGTTAGACGATAGAAAGCTATGATTGGGGGCATTGGGGGGGGGGGGGAATTTAAAGTAGCAGGAAGCAGGAAAGGAATTGCGGTGAATTAATAATGGTAATAATTTGGAATGAGGTGGGGGGAAAGGAACGCCAGGCTTTTCCTTAAAGCCTTGTTAGGGGTTGGGGGAGGGTCAAAGTTAACATCTTAGAGGAAAAGGAAGTTGGCTAATTTAAGGATTTCCAGGCGTAGGTTGGACCAGTATATGGGGAGGGAAGTTTTTTTTGTAGGGATGGGGCTGTTTTGGGGTAGAAATTGCGCACATTGAAAAAAATGTAGTTGCATAGTTGAACTTTTGACAAGCCTTGATTAGTGATGACTTTTGAGGTGATGTTCTGGGCGCACTCATGGGGGTGCAGTTTGTGGAGGTATGTTGTGGTTAGTTGATTGACTCAGATGTCCTTTGATAGACCCTTGGGGCTTTTGTGATCCGTAAGAAATATTTTAATTACCACCTAAGTGAATCCCCTTAAAACGAAAGTGTAGACACAAACTATTTCGTGTTTACAGAAATCGTTTACTACCCAAGGTCTTTTGGATTTACCACTTGGCAGATTCCTTTTATCCTCTCTTTTGTTTGTCCTTTCCATTTCAACGGATTCAACTGGATTTTAGCTCAGGCTTAAGGTTAATGCACTCCTTTGGGACGTGAATTTCAGCCTATTTTCCCGCTGTTCTTTACCGGGTCTTCCGTTCGTGCTGCATTTCAGTTTTCTTCCGATTTGAATCCTAAAGAAAATTAACGATTCCGTGCATTTTAGCTTTTAATAAGACCTAATCTTTAACGAAGATAAGAGATTATAACGTTTGTAGTTCTAATTTTGACCAACTTTAACTCTCGTGTGTTTTGTTAATCTACCATGTACATTCGCTGTTCAGAAAGTACCCGATCTCATTTTCTCTCTCACCATTTCGAGGCTTATGATAAAACTTTCTGTAGCGGACTTCGTGACCTTAAGGCGTATGTTTTAAGGACAGCAAAGTACACTAAAGTACTAAACGTCATGGGGTATCTACCTAGTATCATGAAGGATCCCCTCTAGTCCGACCAAGTGCTGCAACTCGACGTGGCATCGACTCCACAAGTGTATGTAAAACCAACTTAGCCTCTTCTCCTTCTGTCTGACACCCTGTCCCCTTACCCTGCTTCCTCACTTTCCCTAAAACCTCTCCCACAACTTTCTCTGGTCGACCTCTAATTTCACATTTTAGACGCCGACCAGCTTCCTCTCGCCCAACTATCCTGGATCGGGGCTGAGGGAAGATAGGACAACGTTCCCTCACCCATGAGCTCCGGTTTGGGGTGATGGGTTTTTAACAACTTGCTTCATCCCAGCCCTCACCTTCCCCACATACCTTTTCTCTCGCTTTTCACAGCCTATCAATTTTACGTCATGACTAAGGTGGAGCCGCCATGCTGATGGGCTGCCAGGTCACTAGGCGGGAGGAGTGGCCTCAAATGGGCAGCTTGTTCTGCCTGCCCCGTGTTCACCCCTCGCCGAGCGGGCTACTGCGTGGGGGTGGTTAGCGTATGCGTCCCGCGCTACAAAAAGGGTCACCATGTCCAACGATGAGAAATTAAAAAGTACTCTCCCTATGCAACTTCGGAGCCGCCCGTGGCAGCTCGACTGAAAGAATGGAGCTCCGCCCCATGTGCTTTCGCAGGGGACCCTCCAAAACGCTTCTACCGGAGAAGCGGCTTATTCCTCTTCTTTGCCTATGAGTACAGGGGACTCCCCCTCACCCCCTTCTCTGTCACTTTCTGCAGCGGCAGTTCCATCTTTACTTTCCAAGGGAACTGCCAAGAAAGCAGTCAGGCGGCCCAAAGTTGACCGCTCACGGTGGGAGCGGTTCGATAGGGTCTCCCCCATAAGGGGACAAGGGATGACCGAGCCCGTCGGCCCGTCCCCCCTAATGTCCTGCGTACGTGCGCGACCAGCTTGCAGGGTGTCAGTATACCTGCCCCCCTCTCTTCTCCGATGGATGCCGGTTCGCCGTCTTATGACAGAATAAAAGGTACCTCGACGGGGACTCGTGATGTCTTAGGGAGGGGATGGCCAAATGGAGGACTTCCTGAGATGGACATTGTCCCTAAGGTGACACCACCCCAGACGCTAGGATCTTCCATGGGGTGGAATCCGGGCTCGGTGCCAAGCACAGAACCCGTGTCCGCCCCTATGCAAGCTCCTCCTTAAACAGCTCGGGTCCACGAGGCCTCACAAGGAGGACAGGGATCCCCTCCCCCGGCTGGTGCCCTTGTGACTGCCAAGAGCTTCTCCATTTCAGAGACGGATCTTGCTGAGACTGGTCCATCTGGCCTAGGGGGTGCTGCCGGCGGAGAGGGGAAGCCGGTTTATTCCCCGCCCTCCTCCTGTAAAAGAAAAAAAGACGAAAAAGACTCGGGGCTCCTCTCCCTTCTCGGGAGCCACGGGTACGGACGGGGCCGCTGCCGTTTCGGTATGCGATCAAGCCAAGATTGGCACGTCCGGCCACGGTGCTCCCTCGGGTGGGGGAGTGCAAAACTAAGACCAAAAGTGCGCAGAGTGGTGCCTCATTCAGAGGTTACCTATCGTTTTCGAGCCCGCTAGTTTCAAACGCTTTCTCGTTATTCGCTCCACTGATGGCAGCATGTTGGTTAAGGGCAACGTGATCCATCAGAGGAGAGAATTAGCTAGCGTGATTGGTAGAGAGCCAAAGGTGACCCGTTTCTCGAACGGGAGCCTTCTAGGGAATGCCCTTTGGACACTTGATGGCAGGCCGATGAGTGTGACGCCGCACTCTACCATTAACTTCGTGAAAGGAGTAGTTTAGATGAGGGAACTCGTGGACTACTCCATAGATGACATCACCTTAGAGCTGTCCGACCATGGAGCGGTCAATATCGAGCGTGTGATGAGAAAACAGGGATGGGCCTCGAGACCCACCCCTACACTCTTCGTCACGTTCGACTGTGACAAGCTCCCTGAGTCGGTGCGTGCCGGTTGGTATCGCGATCGCGTGTAGGCATTCGTGCCACTGCAGCGGAGGTGCTACTACTGTTACCGCTTCGGCTATACTAATTGCTCCTGTAGACGGGCAAAGTCAGGGTCACCCGAAGTCTGTGTAAGTTGCTCCAAGGCCGCACACGATGTCCAAATCGTGTGTGGTAAAGTGTGTCAATTGCGGAGAGCCACACCCCGCTTCTTCGAAGCAATGTGGTGCGTATCTCCTTGAGAAGGAAATCCTGGCCTTTCAGGCATAGGATCATCTCTCATTTCGCGAGGCTAAGGACTTGGTCCTGGCGCGCCCGGCGCTGCCTGAGATGTCTTATGCTTCAATGTTAAGAAAGACGCCCTTTGGTCCTGACACACTCCAGGCCTACGAGCACGGTCGTTTCCGCGCCCATTCGGAACACTTCTGCGGGTTCTACCCACCCCGGCCGCTCCCTTGATAGAGCTGGCGGGATAAAGGGTTCATACCGAGCTCCGGCTAAAACCAGGGTTCGCACTTCTTCTCCCAGCGTGACCGTTTCCTATAAGACGAAATGGCCCCCGTCTCCACCGAGTCGTTAGCCTTACAGGAGGCAACACTCCTGAAGTTGGCCGTGAGGCCATCTTCCGGGGTTTCTAAAGCTGCTCCTTCCCCCTAGTGCTAGGCTGGGTGCCTCTAAGGTTCTGGATCCTCCAAATGAGGGACCCCCGCCTCTGAAGAAGCCCTTCCTACCTAAGGTTTCGAGGCAGAGGGAGGAAAAAACTCGCATGGCTTTCCCAACCTTCCCGGATAAGTCTTCGAAGGCGAGAGCGCCTTCAGCCTATTATCCGGCCAACAGCGTCCGGAGTTCTGCCTCGGGAATCGTAAAGACATTCCCGTGAGAGTCTTTTCTTAAAAAAGGGGTCTCGCATCTCCTCCGAGCTAGACTTGGAAGGCATATTCCTTTAATAGAATTGCCGCGGACTCCGGGCCAACTTGGAGCTGCGGAGGCTCGTCTCCTCCCGTTTCCCGTTAGCTATCTTTTTGCATGAGAGAATGCTGGGCGCGTGTCTCATGCCCACCCTCCAGGCGTATAAGGGTTTTGCGGCGCCACCACCACGGGATAGGGGCCGGGCAGGAGCATGCGCGATTTACACCGGCCATGATGTCTCCGTTCTTCTCTTCGCTTTAGATACCTCCTTTCAGGCAGTACCTGTGAGCTGCACCTGTATAGGAGATAGACTTATTTCCGCGTATATTCCACCGTCAGCCGACTTTGACGCGTTGTACTTCCGCCGTGTCGTGGCATGGTGAACGGTAGACGCCCCCTCTGGGGAGACTAGTCGATTAATCCCAGGGGTAAGGTCCTTGCCGAGCTGGAGATGAGTGTCCTAAATGGGGATGAGTTCACGCATCACTACCCGAGAGCCGCTTTATTTTCCTGCCTCGATCTATCTTTGTGCTCTCCAGATACAGAGCCTGAATTGGGGTGGGGAGTGGTCGATGACCTCCATGATAGTGATCACTTTCCCATTCAAATGTCATTTTCTGGGCAGCTGCCGCCCAGAGCCCACCCCGGTGGTGCTTGGTGCGGGGGCAGTGGTCCGCATTTCAGGAAATGACTGATTTCTCTGTCTCAGTCGATGTGTTTAGGTCAGTAGATGAGGCCATTAAGTTCTCCGGCAATCTCATCGCCGTGGACCTAACTATTATTCCTAGAACGTCTGGCTGTTTTGCACGTTAACCGCTCCCGTAGTGATCAGACGAGTGTGAGACAGCCCTCAACGACTTCACTGTCGTTGAATTTCGTCAAGTTAGGGCTAGGTTCCGTAAAATTTCGAAGGACACCCGCTGCTTTTCTTAGTACGCATACGTACCTCACTTCCCGTTCTCCAGGAGAATGGGACCGTAATCTCGGACCCCACGTCCGTTGCAGAATCCTTCGCGACCACTTTCTTCGCATTCTTTAGCCGGGATGCTGTGGGATGCTGCTCCGCCAGCATTCAATGCGCGTTGTGATGTCGTTGAAGGCCGCTGATTGGACTTTACCTCCAGAGGCGGAGAACCCTTCAACGCCAGGTTTACTGTGAGTGAGTTGCGTTCCGCTCTCGCTTCGTCCGCAGACTCAGCCCTTGATCCAGATGATGTCCCATACGCGATGCTTCGACACTTGAGTGAGCAAGGCATGGCCTTTCTGTTATATTTGTTCAACAGGATCTGGGTAGAGGGTATCCTCCCAGATTCCTGGCGAATCGCTACTGTGCTCGCTTTTCGCAAACCGGCGAGAGATCACTACCGCGGCCGGTTTCTGCCCAATCTCTCTAACCTTCCGCGTGTACAAATTGAAGGAGAAATTGGTAAACGTTAGATTAGCTTTTTTTCTTGACAGCGTAGGTCATCTGTCCTCTGCACAGTGCGGCTTCTGCAATTTCCACTCTATGTCGGATGATCTGCTCCGACTAGAAAATTCCGTCTGCGAGGCCTTCCTTCGTAGACAGCATTACGCCACGGTGTTTTTCGATCTGGAGAAGGCCTATGATACCGCATGGTGATACCGTATCATGGAGACTATCCACATGATGGGGAGAGGGGATGCCTCCCAATCTTTATATCTCAAGTTTTGCGATATCGTCGATTCGGCTTTCGGGTGGGTGGAACCCTCCCCGGCCCAATGGAGCAGGAAGAGGGTGTCCTGCAGGGAAGTGTCCTCAGTGCTCCGAGTATCGACGGCATCACATCGGTGCTGCCGGAAGATGTTCTCGCTACGCTCTACGTGGCCGACCTTTCGATATCTTTTGGCGCGGCCCAGATGCCAACTCTGGAGCGTCGACTCCAACAGCCATTGAACCACGTCTCTCGCTATGCCGAAGCGCACAGGTTTCGGTTTTCCTTGGCCAAGACTAAGGTGGTGCACTTTTGCTGCCATCAACGACTCCACCCCGCCCTAGACTTTTTTCTCAATGGGGTGCGCCTGGAAGTGGTATACTCGCACCGTTTCCTTGGTCTTGTATTTGACCGACGCCTCACCTGGGATGCTCATATTCGCAGTCTTAGGGTCTCATGTACCCGTGCCATGGATATTCTCCGTTCCGTGACGTTCAGCGCCTGGAGCGCAAATTAGGGCTACCGCCTTACTTTTTTATCGATCATTTGCGTCTTTGAAGCTCGACTACGGATGCGAGTTTTGTGCATCCGCAGGCAAGTTTGTATTGCGGAAAATGGACTCTATCCACCACACCGGCATTAGCCTGGAGACCGGTGCCTTCCGCATTGAGAGCCCACTTATCGATGCTGGGGAGATGCTACTCGCTCTGCGGCGTGATGGTGCATTATTCGCCTGTACGCACGAGCCTGTCGCCTCCCTCAGTTGCCAACAGCTCTCAGTGGCTCTACAGCTGATATTAATGGTGCCTATGCCGCCGAGGGAAGCCAGTCATACCCTAAGCCCTTTGGATTTAGGGCTAGGAAATTCCTTCGAGAGTTCGGTATAGATCTCGGGCCGGTGGCGCCCCTGGTTCTTCCCAGGACGCCCCCTGGAGGGTAGCACCTTTGACTATTTGTCGCTACACCTCTGCTCCCAAAGCTTGTACAGCGCTGAGAGTATTGCGTTCGGCCTTTGTGGAGCACACTTCGTATCACGCTGAAACCGTGCCAGTGTATACGGAAGTCAACGGGGTTCTGCCTGGCGTTGCTTCTATATTCTCGGCCGAGTTAGTTGCAATATACCACTCGGTACTGGAGATAACGCGACGTGCCCAGTTCCGAGACCGGATTGTGATTTATAGCGACTCAAAGCGCCCTGAGTGCTCTCGGGTCATTGGAATCTCCGCATCCGATATCCGTGACTCCACGGTTTTAGCGAGCCAGGCATATTCGAGATTATCTTCTGCTGGGTTCCTGTAAATGTAGGAATTGCGGGGAATGAGCGCGCCGATGGGGGAGCTAAAGGGTACTTGAGGTCTGGGCGACCAGACCAGCGTTTCACTCTTCCTCACTCAGATTACATGACAGGGATATAGGCAGCTCTCCGGGCTGCTTGGTAGAGAAGATGGGAGACGGTCGAGGGGAACTTAAAGTTGCGTACCATTGCGCCGCGACTGTTCCCATGGACCGACCCCCCAATGCCGTGACGGTTTCAGGTTACTTTCTGTCGTCTCCGAATTGGACACACCGCCATTTTATGGAGCGCTCGCCTGCGTCTTATTCCCAAGACTGCGTTGTCCCTCAGACTGGTCGGCACATTCTTGTTGAATGTCGCAGTCTGGGTGATCTTCGCACACGTTACCTTCCCGATACCGGGACGTGCGGGGTCCCTACCGCTTGTACCTTGTACTTGGGACGAGTTCTTGCACCCTGACTTGTTGACTTTACGACTTTTTGGAGGAGGCTGGCCTCCTTCACTTTATTTGACTGTTTGTTGTCGGTCGCATGCTCTTGCCCCGGGAGGGAGTCGGGCCTACCCCCGACTCTGGAGCGCGCTTCCTTTTTGTTACCTTTTTGGTTTGTTTTCTTTTGTTTTTGTATTATTATTATTTGAGATAATGACCACAAAATTCTTGTGGGAAAAGCCTAGCGGCCATGAACTTGAAAACAAGCTCCCAAAGAACACAGTGTTCATATGTCAAGTAAGAAAGAATGAATAAAGAAGAAAGAAATTGAAATGTGTAAATAAATAAATAAGTTCAAAATTATTAAAATCAAATCAATTTTACAATTATGATACAGTAGCACCCACCCTTAATCTAGTATTGCGACCTCGTTTGAAGATATTAAGATCTTCCTGCATAACTTCTGCAGGAAGATCATTCCACTGCTTTACCGTACTTGGCAAAAAGCAACGCTGAAACTGCGAAGTGCGGCAGCGGGGAATGCATAGGGCATGTGGATGTTGTCCATCCGCAAACCTTGTTGCTCTAGCAAGAGGCAGGGGCTCAGGAATTAAAAATGATAGTGGCAATTCCCTACTGAAGTAGTATTTATGGAATATCGACAAACATGAAATCATCTGTCGATGATCCAAGGAACCTGCCTGCACGAGCAACCCTATCTAAGAGAGACAGATCTCTGGCAGATGCGGATATCCAAACCGGAGAACAATACTCAAGAAGAGGGAGAACAAAGGACCTGAAACAAGTGGCATTAATATCTTCATTATTAAAGATATACGAGGCCTTACGTACAATACCAAGTTTTCGGGCAGCATTAGCAGATCAATTTAAAAGATGCTTCTCAACAGTCGGATGAGAATCATAGGTAATGCCAATGATCATTAGGGATTCTGACTCAGCAAGAAGTGTATCTCCAACACAGAGTGGAGGATGGGGCGACTCATTGGTATGAGGTCTACTAACCAAGAGGGTCTTAGTTTTACTTGAATTAAGCTTCATACCCCAACGATCACACCATTTCCTATTTTTTTCTAAATCACGATCTAGACTCATGGAGACCTGACTACTCCAACAAGTGTAGTATCATCTGCATACTGAACAACCTTGTTTTCAAGACCCTGTACCAAATCACTTGTGTATACTAAAAACAACAAAGGCCCAAGAACACTGCCTTGTGGAACTCCAGACTGTATTGACTCCAATCGGCAGATAACATGCCCTTAGGAATAGGCACAACATTTCTCAATTTACGATTATCATGAAAGGTGCTTCATCTAAATATAAATCTATATAATCTACTTAACTTAGGTGCTAAATCAGTAGACATCTTTTAAAAAAATAAAAGGAAAAAAGTTGTCGGGATTGACTCTGCCCCACCTGTCAAGACTGTCAAGTATCTTTTTAACATCCCTTGCACGAAAAGCAAACCCAGTCAAACGAGGCTCAGGATGGCAAGTGTCAGCCTGCGATCTTTTTATCCTTGTTATTTGTAATTGGGTTTTTAATATAGCCTAGGCATAGGCTGTATTAAGTAGGGCGACTTATGCCCAAGTAGGCAGTCGCAGGATGGGCTCGTAAAAAAACAAAAACAAAAAACAAACAAACTGCGTTGTCCCCCAGACTGTTCGACACATTCTTGTTGAATATCCCAGTCTGGGCGATCTCCGCGCACGTTACCTGTCCCGGTACCGGGATGGACGGGGTCGCTACCGCCTGTCCCTTGTACTCGTGACGAGTGCGTGCACATTGACTGGTGGACTTATAGACTTTTGGGGGGAGGCCGGCCTTCCTCCCTTTATTTAACTAGGGAAAAGCGGACCTCCCCCGATGCTCGAGCCTGCTTCCTGTTGTTGCCTTTTTCTTTTTTTATTTTTGTTGTGTTTTTTTTTTGTTATTCTAAAGTAGCCTAGTACTAGGCTGTGATGGTGAGCCCATCGGGCAGTCCCCCGATGGCCTCCTAAAAACAAAATCCTAAAAAGAATACAAATATAGCACCTCGTGGTCGGAGCACATCAAGTCCATGCATGAATGGATGCAAATGGCCACAAAGCACTGCATCCTACCTGTCACCGGTCGTATATATGGACAGGTGGACCCAACCCATGTCACATAAATACACCCCACACCAGCATGGAACCAGCACCAGCCTGCACGATGCTTCGTGGACAACTGGGCTACATGGACTCAGGGGTATATGAATATTCCGCTTAAGGAAATTAGAACATGGCTGTCCACCGTAAGTAAATGTCTGATAAAATTAAACATTGTAGTGTCATTAAAATGGGACATTTATAAGAAAATCAAAAACAGTGAGAATCAATTAAAGCAGAGATAGATAGCTAACTCAGGACATTAAAAAGTTAATTAGGGTAGCAAACAAAAATTAATAATTAAAGTGCCAAATAAAGCAAAAGAAGATCCCAAAGGTTTCCTTCCATTATGCACAACTAAGACAAGAGGTAAAATAGGCCCACTTAAAACTACAGATGGAGAGTAAATGATACAATGGCTGAGATGTTAAATGAGTATTTTCTCTCAGTATTTACACTCGAGTATAATCTAATTGTTCCTGAGGTGACTCTTGATCTTCAGGGGTCATGAGAAGGAAACATTAGAGGATATTTTAATTACAAAGGAGTTAGTATCAAAAGAAATATATAGAATTGCATTTAGTAAAGCACCGGGCCCTGAAGAGGATTTTTCTAGGATTTTGAAAGAATGTAAAGATGTGTTAAGTGAGCCCCTAGCACTGTTTATTTAGAAATTCGTTAGAGACTGGCGTTGTACCAATGGCGTGGAAGAAAGGTAATGCGATACCTATCATTAAGAAGGGAGATAAAATGAGTATATCTAATTATCAGCCATTGATTTTAACATCAATGGTGGGGAAAATGCTTGAATCATAATTGCGAAATCTATTAGGGATCACTAAGATAAACATGAGAGTTTATTAAGGTATCTGAATACGGTTTTAGTAGAGGAAAAGCGTGTTTGTCAAATTTAATCTCTTTTTATAGAAAAGTGTACGATGTTGCCGATAGAGATGAGAATTACGATATCGTATATTTGGATTTTAGTAGGGCTTTCGACAGGGTCTGCCACCTACGACTTAGGAATAAAGTTAAAGTGCATGGGATCGTTGAAAGGATTTTAGGATGGATTCCGACGTGGTTTTAGCGGACTTAGCATAGATGGGATTATTAAATTCGAGCGTGGGATTTTTTTCAATGGGGTTCCTTAAGGGTCGGTGTTGGGGCCGTTGTTCTTGATCTATATTAATGATCTTGACTTGGGTATAAGTACCGACTGAGCAAATTTGCTGATGACACAAAATTGGGGTTATTATAAGGTCAGACTCCGATACTGATGTATTAAAAGATAAATTAACCAAACTATTCCAATGATTGAAGAAGTAGCAAATAGAATTTAGCATAAGCAAGTGTAGTGTACTTGGTATAGGTAAAAGTAATCATCTGAAACAAATATGAATTGAATAGGAAAATATTTAGGAAGGTCAGAATACGAAAGATCTTAGGTGTTCAAATTCCGACCTGCGGCCTAGAATGCAATGCAATAATGCTAGGAATAGACCTAATAAGGATTTATTGGGAGGAGCTTGCTGATGTCATTCTAAAACTATGCCTGGCATTAGTTAGACCTCGTCTCGACTATGCTGTGCAACTTTGGTCACCGTATAGAATATAGATAATGGTTTGCCCGAGTCACTGCAAAGAAGGGTGATTGATATAATTCATGGGTTAAGGAACTTACCTTATAGTGAAAGGCTTTTATGAGTCTAAATCTACCTAGGTTAGAAAGGAGAAGAGAGTGAGGGGACTTGATTGAAGTCTTCAAGTGAGTAAAAGGTCATAATAGGGGAGACATGGGTAAGGTTCTTATTTTTAGTGAATAGCCTTTTTCAGAGGCGTTCTATTCCTATGGTACGGGATTGACCCGAAACAACTGAAAATCAAAGAGTCAAGTAGAGTCGAATAAAATAGAGCAGAAGGCCAGCCTCCTTCAAATAGTCGACAAATCTGTGTACAGGAAGCCGTTCAGAGTACGAGGACCAAGCAATAACGACCCCGCTCGTCTTGCAATTTAAGAAATTATAATGTGAAGGATACTAGAATAATACTTATAAAGTTTGATTTGAGCATTATAAATCCTCTCTAACCGCACACTCCGACACAAATCTTGGTTGATTTCTGCGATAAGTTCGCAATTCTCGTAGCGAACTGTTAAATGGTCATCGGTTTCTAAGCATTGATTGAATTGTTGAGCGGATCCATAAGGAAAAAAAAGGTCGGGAGGTGTCGGGTAAGGTGAAGAGACCAAGCGTTCGATCCATCTCTGAGTGAAGTTCGAATCGAGCCACTCGCATGCAACGATAATAGGGCGGTGCACCGTCTATTAATCGAATCAACCGAGGTTCCGTGGCCATTGACACTTACAGGAATATTTGGATTTATTTACCATACAAAATTTTGTATATATCTTGTATAGGTGTAAAATAGGATTGTATACAAGGTTTAGTCCGGCGGAATTAAACGCATTCTTGTAATTATGAGGTCTCCATGGTAACGGACATTCGGTTAACGCTATGCGTAGGCTTGTTTGCTTGGAATCAGGGTCTTTGTTATCGCTTGTGACCTCGTTGGTTGATGTCGCACCGGTGCCGAACTCGCAAGATATCAGGTGACATATGGAGGTTTTTGTGCTCCGCGGCGCCTCCACCCCCAAAAGCAGGAGGATCTGCGGCTATATATCTCGCACCCATTTTCAGTCCTTCCATCTTCACTTCCCGTACATATCTCTCCTATTATTCTTATGCCGATGCCCTCGTTGGCTTACGCTTTAAATTTTAATTAAAAAAATATGCCCGAGACCTAACGTTCGTATGTCCGAACACTCGCGTCATTTGGGGTAATAACTTTGATCGGACGTGGGGCTGCACATTGTTTGATGACCCCCCCCCCGCCCCTGTGAGCCAGGATCCTCCTCATTCCCCCTATCCCTTTCCCCCAAGGACGCAGTTCCGGTCCCGTGGGCAATCTTGGGGTCAATACCCAGCCGGCGACGCCTTTGCCCCACATTCCGGACTGTCTTCGCGCTCCGCCACTCCCCCTGCCAACAGATAGTAGGGGTAGGACATGGAGGGGGACTTCCGGTCTCTCACTAGCCATCTCCTCCTGGGGGAGGGGGAAATTGAGGATCGTGGATCTCGCAAGAATGAGAGGACGCGTTTCTGTAAAATACCACCTTCGTGTTCGTAAGTGGGAGTCGATGAGTCAAAAGTGCGAACATGAATGGAAAGCATTCTAGAAAATATTGGAAAGTTCGTAGCCCAAATTCCATGAGTTAGATGTACTAACGGATGGGAAAGGGCGTTCTGTAAATCACCAAGGGGGAGTTCGTAGGAGAAAATAAATGATTCACATTTACGAACAAAGGAGTGCCATTGAAGAAAAAGCCATGTTAAAGCTCCTTTTAAAAAAATAGGACCTAAATGTACGAACTGATAGGATACCGCATTGTGTAACACCACACGCAAAGTTCGCAGGAGAAATTACATGACAGAAATTTGCGAACGTGTCTAGAGGAAAGGACAGTCATGGAAGTGCATTCGAGATAATAACATGTTCTTAGAAGAAAGCATAGGATTCAGAGTTGCGAACGTAGATACGAGTTGTGCGGTTCTGTAGAAATTATGGAACGTTCGTACGTGGTCACATGACTAAAATATACGAGCATAATATGCACTATGATTTCTATAAACACATGCAAGTTCGTACGTGAAAGCACAAGACAAAAGTACAGACATTGTAAAGGGCATATTCTGTAAAATGCTTTGAGTTCGTAGAAAGCACATGACTCAAATTTACGAACATATAAACAGTGAAGAGAGGAGAGAGCACGTTCTGAAATCATTTCAAAGTTCGTAGTCGAAAGCGCAATGCTCGAATATACGAGTCTATACATATCATGTACACTCTAGTCCCCCCAAATCAGAATTTCTATCAAATTGGTATACGATAACCTATTTATAAACTACGTATGGATAAAGATTAACCAAATTTGGATGAATAAAACGAACGCTATCAGCTGAGAAGCGATTTACTAGAAAAATTGTTTTCCAAAATGATCCGAACGCTTACGTTTCTTATAGAGAGAAACAGCATCGTTCGCATAGCAACTAACTTCAGTTAACTCTCGTGTGTGTTAGGTAATTTTTTGCTTGTTGCCATTAGGGTAACATGCCTAAGAAATCTGTCACGCCTCTCTCTGTCCGCACTACCAAGATTATCTTTCAATTGGAGCCATTGCAGAGACTGTCAAGCGCTTCAAAAGTGTAGTCCATAATATTCTGTCAACGTATGACAAAAACATGTTTATGTAAAGCTGATAAATCAACCGGGTAGGCCAAGGAAGACAAAAAAAAGGAAGACTGAACTATTACCGAAATTGCGAAGAGGCACAGTTTCAGGACGACTGCAGCAGTTTCCTGATATATTAGTAAGATCTTTGGCCATGAAGGTCTCCAGGCAGACTGTGTCACGTCGGCTGGAAAAAGACAATCTCCACACACCCGCGGTTTAAGTCATTGATTTGATTAATCCGTCTGACGACCAAGAAGGTTCGTCTTACTTTCATCATTGAGGCCGTTACATGGAAGGATGACCAATGGAGCTAAGTCCACTTTAGTGACGAATCTAAGTTCAATTCGCTCGAATCTAATGGAAGGAGGTTCGTTCGTTACACAGCAGGCTAAAGATTTTATGTCAATTGCACACAAAAAAGTGAAGTTTGGCGGAGAGAGTGTCATGGTCTAGGGAGTGATTTAGGTAGAAGGCTCTGGGCCACTTGTGCTCTTAGGGGTCCAAGCGAATGCACAAGTGTACAAGGAATTGATGCGAAAGCATGATTTGCTTCATCCGGAGGCCTCAAAAGCCCAACGTGTAATTTTCCTGCACGATAACGCCTGAACCATACAGCTAAGTCGGAGAAGACCTTCCTGGATGACGACCACATCCCTGTTTTGAAGTGGCCAGCAGAGAGTCCGGACCTGAATTCCATTGGGAATGTTTGGGAGACACTAGAAGAAAGCTCTAAAGCCATGAATCCGAAAACAGTTTAAGAACGCTGGGAAATTCTTCAAGATGAATGGAGCAAGATTACAACGCAGGAGTGTCAACAGTTGGTTTGTTCCAGTGGCAGAAGATGCCAAAACATCATCGAGAATAATTGAGTCAACACTTAATGCGACATACAAATGTTTTCTACATAATTTGGTGATTATATTCCAATAGAAATTGTTTCCGATGTCGTTCAGATCATTTAGGACACTTCAACTTTCCTAGTAAATAGCTTATCTGCTGATAATTTGCTTTTATTAATCCAAATTTGCATACCATTTTTCCATACTTAGTTTATACCTATAGGTTATCTTACACCAATTTTGAAAAAAAAAATCTCTAGCAAAGGTTATGAAAACTGTGATAAAAATGCAGGCGTTCTGATATTTTTGGACAGTACTGTAGACGTAGCGATGACGTGGTGATGGAGAGGCTGAGGATTTATTGCTACCTCTCCACCATCTTCCTCAAGGATGATATAAAAATTCGTACATTCGAACACTTGTGCTCCTTGTACATATTTTCAGCAGCCTTAAACATGCCCTCCCGTCCCTAGCATCTAGAGTTGAGGTTTGGTGTAGCAGTTCGTATCTTCTTCACATCCTTTATCTCTCCCACAATTTCACTTCCTCTCTCCTTACAAACCTGTTCAGTGAGATGCCTTCCTTGGTTTTCCCTTCTTAATTTTAAGTCAATAATCCCTTCGTGTGGATAGCCCCAACTATAAGGGAAAGATGGTGTAAAACCCTTAAAAAATAATTCAACCTCTTACATAAAATCACTTTCAGGGACAACCCCCTCCCTCCTCGAGAAATTTAAAACAGTAGTTCCTGGTACTTTCCTTTTATTCATTCTGGAAAATTATGAGAATATTGAATCGTATGGAGAAAAAGCCGACAAAGAAGCGGTTGGATGTGTGAAGGTGTCGATATTTTTCATTCTTTCCTTCACATTTTTATCCTTATTTCATTTTCACCCTTTTTTTTCTTATTCCCACATTCGTCTCTGACAGAAAACACGGATACCTTCGTTAATGGGTGCCCGGTTTTCTCCAGACTCCGTTAATTCCATTAAACTTTCCCCCGTGGCTTTTGAATGGCAGCTCAGTGGTAATTTTTCTCCGAACTTTGACTCTCCGATTAATATCATGGTCAATTTTGACTTAAATCGGCAATTGCTTTCCTTTTTCACGTTCCCCCCCCCGACCCCATCTTGCCCCCTTTTTCAGAGTTGGATACTGAAAGGGGAGACATGGAAATATTTTTAATCTTTTTAAAAGAGTACTTTTACACATCGGTCCGGTACTTATGGTTGCTGAGGGTGAAAGGGTTTCTTCCATCGCATACTCACGCATACCGCCGACCGAGCCTTGTCATGGGGCTATGGTTTTGGGGGGTTTGGAGGGCGTTTCACTTTGCTTAACATAGTCGAATGAACCAGTTTGAGAAAGTATCGGGGTACCACACCCCTTTCGTGTCTTGGGTTAAATATACCCCACCTCTAACCCCTTTGTCTTTATATATGCCCTATAGTTTTCACTTGAGACCCTGGCGGTAGCAGTGCTGTGGGAGGGGTCCTGTTTTGGTCCAACTATGAGCTGCCAAGCAAGAAAGTACGGACCGGTTCCCCCTAGCCCCAGAGAAAATTTAATTTGATTTAACTTTCATATAAAACAATTAAAAAATGCTATTATGTATTTATTTAAAACGACCCTATTTGAAATGATCAAATTCGAGTGTTTTACAAACTTTTCCCTAAGGTCTTTAGGCCACCGTCAAGCACTTAAAACGGCACTCATCGAATCTTGTTATCGTCAATAATTATAGTCACAAAAATATAATACTAAGTTTTTCTTTAGAAACATTTATTGTTAAGTTATGACTGACTTTCTTTAACACTTTATATTGGTAGAAAATGATTTACATAACTGGAGTTCGTTAACGTCAGAGAGTTAACTAAACAAACTTAATATCGCAGGAAAAAAATCTAAGACATCTTTTGATGTATCAGTATATCTTCGGGACCAAGTGGCGCGTTGCCAAGGCGACAACGCTGACGCCAGAGTTAACTAACGTAATACCTAAAGACAAAAGGAAATATAAAATACATCAATCTTCTTATATACCCGTATATCCGCGGGACGAAGTGGCGCGTTGCCAAGGTAACTACGGTGACGTCAGAATCAACAAACATTATACCTCGAGGGAAATGTCTCCGTATATACTCGGGTAGATTTGAACATTCGATTTCCGAGTAGATGGTCACAAATTCATTAAGTGTTTAAAATAGTTCGGCTCCTGGATAGCGTCACAGATGCACCCATTCGTGTTTCCTGTTTGGTGGAACCGTTTAAGTTCGTTGGTGCTTATACCATGGATCTTATCTCAAGAAGTGGTTCAGTAGTGTTAAACGCTGTAGGTGTGGTTAGTTGTCAGATGTGGTCCCGATTTGAGTGGACTTGGCGGCCGGTACCAAGTTCGAACCCCTGGTTTGGATCTTAGGGTTAAACAGGTTTCCCTGGGCAGGTTGTAGAGCGTTGTCTACCTACCCCGTCCTCAAAGCCGCAAGTAGTCTCATCTTTACACTAGTCCAGCTATTCACCTTCCACACATTTCCACTCCCCCCCCCCATCTTCAACACTTTACAAACCTCCCCTCACAAATCCTTGTGGAGTAAGCCTTGTTGGTTTTTACTTTTTAATAAGTAATTAATAAGTATATAAAAGTTACTGACCTCCAACCCCGTTTGATCCTTCGCTGTTTCACCAAACACCCCTTTTACTATAACATGGTATTGTAGCCCAATCGTAAACTTGTCAATTTCCACACGTGTCTCGCCTCATTCGGAAAAGGACTCGCTTTGGTGTTGGTGGCATGCTCCTGCGCCTGGGTGAGGTTGGCCTTCCCCTGACGCTCCCGTCCTTCCTTTTGCTTTTTTTTGCTTCTTGTTTTGTTTTTTTGCCTTTGTTTTTGTTTGTTTTAATCAAGCCTAGCATTAGCCTGTAAGGCAATTACGGTGGCTTGTGCCATGGTAGGGTGTCGCCAGATGGGCGCTAAAAAGATTGAACAATATTATTCCCCCCCCCCAAAAAAAAACCTCGTCTAATTTTTTTAAATAATATTAGTTAAGAAGCGGTTTTCGCATCTCTATCATAGTAGAGTGGATGAATTGACACGCAGGAAAAGAAAAATAATATGAAGGGACTTTTCGTCTAAATCACAACCTTTTCTGTCATGTCACATCGGAAAAAAATATGCCGATCTAAAAAAATGACTCTTCCCTCATCTCATTTTTCACTAACTCTATAATTTAAGAAGGGGATTTTTTTGAGTATTGAAATAAGAATTTTATCTTAGTTTGGTTATGACTTATATTCTTTTATTAAAGTTATTTCTAATAATTCTTTTATAATATCAAAAAACAAAATGGTGAACTTCAGAAATAAATATAAGTATCGAAATTTTGTGAATTTTTTAAAACCCAAAGAATTACAAATGGTGAAGTTCAGAAAATTTATTTTTATATATCTTCTTCTATAAATATATTTTAGCAACGTGATATTTTGAAAGTGGGGAAATTTAGTTTTTAGAGTTCCTTTTTAAAATGATTATAATTGGCGAAGTTTATAAAATCTATTAAAATTTAACCATGGCTGCTTTTTTATAGATTTTAAATTTTAATCTTAGTAGCGAAGCACAAGCTCACCCCGTAGGGGGAAGTGGCGAAGACATTGCCTGGTTTTATATAAATGAACCAGGCAATTGGCTTCGCCACTCCCCCTACGGGGTAAGCTTGTGCTTCGCTACTAAGTTAAAATTTAAAATCTAAGAAAAAGCAGCCATGGTTAAATTTGTATAAATTTTCTGAACTTCGCCAATTATAATAATTTACACGCAGAAAAAAGAAATAACACGAAAGGTCGTTCGTTTCGCCTTATCTCATTCTTCAAAATCATAATATAGAATAATTTCTTTTACCACCCCCAGCATTAGAACGGGATGATTCCTACACGCATGAAAAAGAAATAACAACACGGGATCTTTCGTCTGAGTCACTGAACCTCATCGAGATTTATTAATGGGGAAGAGAAACACTATTTGTTATATAAGTAGGGGTGGGGGAGGGGTAAGGAGCGTTGTCTCATTTTTTTTCTGTTAATAAACTAGATGAGATTAGAAGTGATTTCGTCGTTTTCATTTTTCCCGCGTGTATCGATTTTATAACACTTAATTTCCAGCCCTTTCCTTTCTGCGACCTGGGTGCCCCTCAGGAAGACCACCTGGTCCCCCGGAGCGGGTTCACAGGTCCTTGAGGCCGGAGATGTTATCTGGGGGTCTGGGGATGGGCCAGTCGAGGGGGTGTTGGTTGGATCTGTTTCGTGTTGGTGATGGGGCGAGTAGGGGTTTATTGGGTGGTTGGGGGGATGTGGAGTGGCGTGGCCTTAGGTGGGGCAGGAAGATGGGTCGCAGGCTCCTGCTCCGGGGTGTAGCGGGCCTCCCTCCGACCCCGGAGCGTGCTTCCTTCTTCTTCTTCTTCTTCTTATTTGTTTTGGGATGTGTTTTTTGTTTAGTTTTTTTTATTTGGGGTTTATATATTTTTTTTAGTGTTTTTTAGTAGTTTTTTGTTGTTTTTATTGTTTTGGGTTTAATGGTTTTATTGGGTTCTGGTTGTTTTTATTGGTTGTGGTTTTGTTTTAATTGTTTTTTGTTTAGTGGTTTTATTAGGGGTTTCTGGTTGTTTTATATTTAGTTTTTTGTTTTAGTGTTTTATTGTTTTTTGATTGTGTTTTTATTTTGTTTGTTTTGGGGGTTTAGTGTTTTTTAATGTAATCTAGTATTAGGCTGACATTAACTGCGACGACTAGTTCCCTCGGAGGAGGTTGCCAGACAGGATGACTGTATCCGGTGTAGTGATTTTTCAGATTGGTTTAGTTGGGGAGGTTGGGGGCGGAGGTGGGGGGTCATTTAGGATATGGTTTGGTGGTAGAGTATTCAGGTGTCTTTGGGTGAGGGTGGGTGGATTTATTTTCCTAGGTGTTGGTTTGGCAGTGGTGGTTGCAGAACAGGTGTTGGAAGTTGTGTGTTGTGTGTGTGTCCACTTCATATTATGCTTAGAGTTTTGGTTTTCTTTAAACTGTTATTTTGAGGAAAATAAAAGTGGTATTCCGAGATTCCTATTTGCTTCGATATACCACCCGATATTATTTAACCATCCATCTAAAGACTCGATTAGATTCACCAAATAGCCATTTTTCAATATCTGACAAAAATCACCGGTTGGTTTTCGACTTTCTTTTTTAAAATGGCTGAATACTTGGGTTTATAGTTTTAATTTCTTGCATAATCTCCCCAGCTGGGCTTGGTATAAACTCATTTAGGTAATTATTAGAAAATTATCTATTTTTATTACCTTTGTAAGGAGTCATTTTTTCCAAACATCATCTCCGTTTTTGTGCCATTTTTGTCGTGTATTTTGTTATTTATACGCGACGTGTATTAGAAAATTGCATCTTGAAGAATGCCTTTAGTCTCTCCCCCTAATTTGGGGGAAAGGGGACTGGCTGCTAAGCTCCGCCTCCTTCAGCCAACCGGAAGGGGCTAGGCCATACGTGGTTTGTGCTCACCTGAGTAAATTATTTTTCGCTTCACCGAATATGAAGATCATAAATTTCAGGATTGATTCGAGAGATGATTTTAACATCGTCGGTCATTTTTTTCTGGAAAAAAAAGTCTATTCGTATAATGATGGATTTATTCTATCATGTGCGAGCAAAAATCGGCTAAATCTTTAAAACAAAAATTCCCAGCATTCCATCCGGGTTTGCAAAACAGTATTATTTGGTGTCAAGTATTTGACCACATTTTTAAATTATCAAAACACACAATTGAGCCGTAAAATTAACTAATCTTGAAAGTAATTAATTATATTAGGCCATTTAAGTTGAATGGATTTGAGTATTTAGCGAGTTTAGTCATTTTACCCTGTTGATTACATGGATATTTTAACTAGCATTTAATTAAGAGTGTAATTTTAGCATATGCATTATGCACACAAGAAAATTAAAGCCATTGTTTTAAAAATAAGCGAAAGAGTAAACAATAAATCTGAGCTGTTTGCCAACTAGCGACGTTTTCATTAGTCATTGTTGGCAAAATAGCATCGCTATATTGACATTATGATCGTAAAGTTATTGTTCTTAATAGTGTATTTTATTGAGGTGAAGCCCAAAACTTGGTGATGAAGTAGGATTAAAAAAAAGACCCTACGTTAATTAAAGCAGAAAAAAAGTTGTAGGCGTGCCATTTTGGGCATGCGTGTTATAAGTTCCCACCAGTGTTTACCAGTTAAAGTAAAATAGTTATATTTTTGGAGGAATAAACTTTTTCAGTTTAACAAAACAGGGGGTGGGGGGGGGATTGTGTGTTCACATAATGTGTAGAATACATGTTTGTTGTTTACTGGTCTTTTTAGAAATCTCGCTGACATTTACCTTGCAGTGTAACCTGCCTTTGTCGCGGAACAGAGGCAGGGTCAAGGGGGTTGCCCTCCCCCCCATCCTCTGCGCCCCCGAAATCTTAGGTTATCCACTTTCTGGCAGAGATTCGTCCGGTGGTTTTTATTAAATAAATCGCGATTGTTGGGCGCGCTCCTCGTTCCTAGGGATTATATGCATGTTAACATATGTATTTAACCTCATTTTCCCCAGACGAGGTTGAATGGAGGTTCCAACATCTCAGCCCTGCGCACCAATTCTTTTCTTCTCCCACTCTCGTCCCTTTCGAGGAAAGGTCCGTTCGAGAGTATGTTGATATGGCTGGATCCGTCAGCCAGGTGGCTGGACCTGAGTCATAAACACGGATGCTTGACCAGGGAAAATGAGAATGGGGTTACATAAAGATAGACGAGATTTCTTTTTTTTTGGGGGGGGGGCATTCTTCATGAGTGTTTTTTTTTAATTCAAGACATTTGTATAAAATACAAAAACGGTCGTCATCAAAGAGGAATTTGTATAGATGCGCTTATAAAACTAGTTTGCCAGATCTTAGGCATCATTAAATAATTAAGACTTTTGAGTCTCAATTTCGATTGCAAGGTGTTTGCATTTTACAATGTTAATTAGGTTGTAAGTGGCTCAATCCCCTAACTAAACCTAACATTAGCCAAAACTAATTGCCATTGCTTCCACTTTCTCGCATTTAAAACCTACCAAACATACCGATGCATGCGCCATTTGCGTGGGTGGTAAAAAAAAAGCGGGTGTGGGAAGGGAGCAGAGGCCAAGGTAATTTGAAAACTTGGAGTTAGGCACTTTCTTCTTCCTCACCCCCTACTCCTACATGCACAATCACGCGCTGAACCAAACCTCCCCCTCAGCCACCTATATGTTGTGGTTTATGAAAGTCCCTTATACCCTTATATGAATGTTAATAACTCTGGATAGAGCAAATTGGGGTAGTTGTTAGTATTCTGAACTTTGAACCATTGGAACCGAGGTCGATCCCAAACGCCGTAGTGTTGACTGTGGGTAGCGCTACTTTCACATACGAACCCTAGCCGTTACTCTATCTGCATTGAGCCTGCATGGTATCTTATTATCCATATTTCCTCTAAAAATATCCACATGTTGGATCAACGGATTAAATTAAGGTCAACCTACCCATAAAATTGGACTTATCACAAGTTCAAAACTAAATATTAGATGTCTGATGAACATCTCTACAGGGGATCACGGTATAGAGAACACTGACTGAGAAAGCTTCACATCATGTTAGAACTCCTGACTGAAGAACTCGCGACCTTTGAAGCAATTGACCATCACGTATTCTATGATGAAAGGAAAGACGGAAAATGACAGATTGGTGGTGGATTTCTAGTGCACAGATCTTAAAGGAATAATTAGAGAATATAATGGTGTTACTCTGAAAGAGTTTAATGTAATCCTTGAGGATTTTAAAAGATATAACCTAGAAATTGACACACTAGCTTCTGATGCTATATGGGGAGGAATGGATTTTCTAACATCAGGACTAGTTTGAACCTAAAGTCCATTCCACCATCATTGGAGATTTCAGTTTAAAAGTTGGTCAAGGAAACGAATCGTGCATAAGAAAGCTCTCAATGGTTGAACGAATTGAAAGAGGACATTTTTTTTTTTAAGAGCTCATCTGGCGACTGCCTACTTGGGCATTAGTCGCCGTATTAAAAACTGGCCTAGTACTAGGCTACTTTAAAATAAAATTAAAAAAAGACAAAACACCCCCCCTCCAAAGGGGGGGGGGAAACCTGCTTAAATAATGAGAAGGCCGGCCTCCAGCCAAAAGTCAACAAATCCACCAGTCAATGTGCATGCACTCGTCCCGAGTACAAGGGACAGGCGGTAGCGACCCCGCCCATCCCGGACCCGGGACAGGTAACGTGCGCGAAGATCACCCAGACTGGGACATTCGACAAGAATGTGCCGAACACAATAGGGCGCAGGCGAGTGCTCCATCAAATAGCGATGCATCACACGAGTATGTCCGATTCGGAGACGACAGAAAGCGACCTGAAGCCGTCGCGGCATTGGGGGATAAGTCCATGGGAACAGTCGCGGCGCAATGGCACGCAACTTTAAGTTCCCTTCTTTGCCAAGCAGTCCGAAGAGCTGCCCGTATTCCTGCCATGTTTTCGGTGTGAAGAAGAGCAAAACGCTGGTCCGGTCGCAGAGTCCCCGCGGACTCTTTGGTGCCCTCATCGGCGCGCTCATTCCCCGCAATCCCTACATGTCCAGGAACCCAGCAGAAGATAATCTCGACATCCGCCCGGCTCGCCAAAACCGTGGCGTCACGGATATCGCGAACCAGGAGATGCGGAGATTGAAAGAGGACAAGATCTGGTTGACTATGCCCAAGACTGAAAGAAAATGTGAAGAATATTTTGCCCCAAACATTACGGCATTAATTCGCAAGCCATTAAAAAATTAAAACCAGTGACCATATAAGTATCAGATGCAAAATAAAAGCAATTTACCCCAAATTTATTGTACTAAAAAGATCCAAAGTTCCGAAAAAAATTCCAAATCTCAACTGCTGCTTTTCAAAAGCTTATCATGAAAACCTCCCTCGAACCTACTTAATTTATTATATAATTGACACAGAACACATGAACAATAACTTCATACAACACCCTACAGAAGCTGCTAAAAACACACAGAAACAAAGAATTACAATTTATTTTCATGCCTAAAACTAAAAAAAGACAAAAGGATAGTATCATACCAATGCCAACCAGCCAAAATAAACTGACGGAAATAAATATTCTCGTTAATAATAGAAATAACAGCCGACATTAGAAAATATACTACAAATATTGTTGAAAAGACAATTTAAATTTTACAACTATACAACACGGTTAAAATATACTTCTAAAAGAAAGGTCATATATAGCTAGAATAAACAAGGTCTGCTGACCAAAACGTCGCGTGCTCTTACTTATTCTGAATTATAAAGGTTCTTACGACTTTGAAAACTTTCAATAATTGCTGGAGTAACCTTGGGAGGACCTTGACAATTATATCATTCGAAAGAGAATGTAAAAACCTTAAGGGTTGCAAATTTCGTTAGAATCGGCCGAATAGTTATGATGTTATTGCCCAAAAAACTAATTCCCGGGCTAAACTTAGGAGGACCTTAGCAATTATATCATTCGAAGGAGAATGTAAAACAACATAATGGGTTCAACTTCGTTAGAATGGTCGGAATAGTTTGATGTTATTGCCAAAAGAAAATAATTTCCTGACTAACCTTGGGGGTACTTTGGCAATTATATCAGTCGAAAGAGAATGTAAAACAACATAGGGGTTTCAAATTTACCTAGATTAATCTAGCCTAGTAGAGAATGTATAGTATGGCCGAACTTAGCCTAGAAACCATAGTAAAGCCTAGCATATTTACGATAGTAAGGATTACCATAGTATAACTTATCATAGTATAGCCTAGAATAGTATAGTATAGCATATCCTAACCTAGTATAATTTATAATAGTTTAACATAGTATTGCCTAGCCTATCCTCGTATAGCCTAGCATAGTATAGTATAAGCATAGTATAACCTAGCCTAGCATAGTATAAACTAGTCTAGCATAGTATAGCTTAGCTTAGTATATCCTATCCTATTCTAGCAGGGTATATCTTGGCATAGCACACCCAACCATAGTCTAGCCTAGCCTACCCTAGCCTATGCTAGCTTATCATAGTACACTATAATTTAGCGTAGTATAGTCCAGCATAGAATGGCCTAGAATGGCATAGTATACCCTAGATTAGCCTAGTATACTCTAGCCTATTATAGACTTTCATATATAGCCTAGCATAGTATATATTAGAATAACCTAGCTTAGTTATAGTATACCTGAGCCTATCACAGTATAGCCTAGCCTAACCTAGCCTAGCAGAGTATAACCTAGCCTACAATTGTATATTAAAATTTAGTCTAGTCTAGCTTAGCCTAGCTTACCCTAGTTCACTGGAGCCTAGCCTAGTATATTCTAGCCTATTTAGCATATTCTAGCCTAGATTAGCATACCCTAGTATAGTATATCATAGCCTAGTTAGTATAGTATATCATAGTATTGCCTAGTCTAGACTGGACTATTAGATCTTAGCCTAGGGTTGCATAGGATGCATAATATAGCCTAGCAAGGCCTCACTTATCCTAACCTAGTATAGCGAAGACTTGCCAAGTGTAGCATAGCTTAGTATATCATAGCCTAACCTAACCTAGCATACCATAGCGTAGCCTGTCCTAGTATAATAGCCTTTCATGCCCTGCCTAGCATAGCATTAACTATCTTCGACATGTATAGCCTATACTATACTATTATACCCTAGTCAAACATAGCTTATTATTGTCTATCCTAACATATATACTATATGCTATCCTATCATAGCATATTATAGCCTAAATTAGCATAGTATATTTTGCCCTTGTACATTATATCTTACCATAGTTTAGCATAGTATAGCCTAGCCTATAATGTCCTAGCATAACATAGCGTATTCTAGTCTTGCCTAGCAGAGTATAGCTTATTACAGCCTATTCTGGTTCCGCTCATACCTCTCCTCCCACACTCAGTCGGTCGCGCTTGATAACCTCTCCCCCGAGCCCGCGCCCATTCATTTCGGGGTGCCTCAGGGCTCAGTCCTTGGTCCCCTCCTCTTTCGCATCTACTTACTTCCTCTTGGCTCCCTTCTTCGCGATTTGGGCCTGCCAACTCTCTCAAACTTAACCATGATAAAACTGAAGTTCTCCTTGTTGGTACCGCTTCGATGGTGGAGAAATCTAAAGCTCTCTTTCCCTCCCTTAACCTTGGGGAAACCAATGTCTCCTTCTCTGATACCGTCAGTAATCTTAGTCCTATTTTCGACGAGCAACTCTCGCTTAAACCGCACATCCATCGTATCTGTAAGTCTTTCCTCGGTTTCCTCCGCAACTTCTCACGTGTTCGATCTCATTTTTATCGACGAAGCCTTGAGACTGCTATTCATGTCTTCGTCACTACTGCAATTTTCTTCTAGTGAATCTCCCTTCTTCATCACTTCGCCCCCTACAACTAGTTCAAAACTATGCTGCCCGGCTCCTCCTTTGCCGCCCCCGGTTCTCTCCTTCGATGCCTCTGTTACAGGAGCTACACTAGTTACCTATTCGCTTCCGTACCCACTATAAAATTCTTATCATCACCTGCAAGGCCCTAAACCTCGAAGCTCCACCTTATCTCTCGTCTGCACTCTCCCGTCCCCAAACTCCTTGGACACCCCGGTCTAACCTCGCTGCCCTCCTGAACACTCCTCATTCTGCCCTCTGCTCGATGGGTGACCGTTCCTTCTCAGTTTGTGCTCCTAGACTCTGGAATGCTCTTCCTGCGGAAGTCCGATCCTCTCCTTCCCTTGCTATTTTTAAACGTCTCCTGAAGACTCATCTCTTCAGAATTGCCTTCTCTCCCCTGTAAACTTTATATATACCTATTATTATTATTATTATTCTAGGCTTGCCTATCAGTGTATAGCATATTATAGTCTAGTCTAGTCCAGCAGAGTATCGCCCGAAAAGTTATAATGTTATTGCCAAAACAAAATAATTCCCGGGATAACCTTGACAGGACTTTGGAAATTATATCATTTGAAAGAGAATCTAAAACATCATAATAGTTTTGAATTTCGTTCGAATCAGCCGAATAGTTATGATGTCATTGCTAAAACAAAATAATTCCCTGGCTAACCTTGGGAGGACTTTGGTAATTATAGCATTCGAAAGAGAACGTTAAACAACATAAGTGTTTCAAATTTTGTTAGAATAGGCCGAATAGTTACAATGTTATTACAAAAAACAAACAAAAAAAGCAAACGGGTACCGACCGACCGACATAGTGAGATGTAGAGTCGCTCGCGACCTGACCTGCAAGCGACTAAAAATGGAGATGGAACAATTAGTAAATAGAATAGCATAGTTGAGAAAAATATGAACAACTGCTCAAGTAACAACGCTATCCAATCCAAATCACGTGACTCAAGCTGCAACATTCAATAATATTCCCATTCGCCATGTTCTCAAATCATAAATCCAAATTGCGATTAAACACATAATAAATCACCAAGATCCCCTCAAAAGTGCCGGAGTAACGACTTTAAATTACACTACCCTTCCTTTATTAGTTTCTTAAAATAAAGCAAAATTCAAGAGGACTGCCATAATAATTCTGCCACACAAAGAGACTAAATGAATCCTACACAACTACAATCAGACATCTCCCATATCTCAACAAATTCTTATTAAGTCATTATCAATAGACCCAGTTAAATAAACACCAGGTATTTATAATATACGTGTTCAGTCAGCTCATTAAAAAATCCATAGAATACAAGATCGGTTTGTTTTGAGCCACTAAAAACACGAGGAATTATAAGGGCATGAAGAACTTAAGAGAGTCAAAATAACATCACAGAACGCATCTAGAAAAACTGTAGAGGCAACGTAAGATTGCACTAAAACTAAAAAAAAATCTTTAGCTACAATGTATTAAGTATGCCGGGCAGCATCTCGCCAAAATTGTTCAATTCCGATCTTTTAAGAAATATTAAGAAAGCTAAATTAGCAAAATAAGGATACCAAAATAAATGGGAATATAAAACGACGAGACATGATTATATTGTGCTCATAAATGACAGCCTTAAAATAAATCTAAACACTCCTTCAAGAGATGAGCAATGCAAGCAGAGTTGGCCTTGAAATGGACATCTTGGTAAACAAAGGGCACGACAAACCAGCCAAGCGATCTATCAAACGTAAATATATGTACAACCAGCAAATTGAAATCTTCGACAAATGCACATATTTATCCAGGTCAGACAAATGTCACATGACAGAGATCTCATAGCAATCGCTACCTTCAAAAGTAAAATGCGCATTCCACTGAAAATAAAAGTATGTAACCAATTTGTATCCCGTCTATAACCAACCAAAGAGTTTAACATTGCCCCCGGGGGTCCCCCACACTCACGATAAAACACGGGATATCCCAGAAAAAAGACGACCTAACCGTCACTTATTCTAATGATTCTAGCGTATCAGTCGGTGCATTTTTTTTAAATGTTGTGAAATGATTTTTCTCTTGCACGCCAATTTTGAATGTGTTGTTAAATTAAAAAAAAACACTTTTCTTTCGCACACTTTCTTAATTTTGTGAGCGAAGCGAAAAAACTCCCCAGGTCTCGCAAAAATGCAGATTTTTGCTAATAACTATAAGCCTTAAAAAAGTGAATATTCACAGGGGGGGGGGAGGGGCATTGAGCGCGATAATAATGTCGATTAGATTACTACTTGGAATTTTATTTCGTAGCTGTACCAATGTTGTGTCTAAATATTCTGCAATTTTGATTCGCCCGGAGTAGGCTTTAGCTGCAATGGAAAGGGGTAACTGATTCGTAGGTTAGATGCGATTTTAGATTTCCATGCATATAAATAGGCCTCAGTAAGAAAGGCCCGAGTTAGAAAATAGTTTATTTATTTCGGACCCCAACTCTACGGCCCGTTAATAATTTTTTGACTCATAATATTTTGGTAGGCCTATTTTCGCAGTTGATTTATGTTGAGTACTCGGGTCTGGCATTTAATAGGAAATTAGTTCCCCTCCTTCGGGGAGATGCGGGTTGTTTTTTGCTTGACAAAGATCGGAAATGTTTTCAAATTGTGAAATTTTACCTCAAAATGATATCAAACGACACGATGACTGTTTTCATACCCCCATCCCCCTACCCTTTCTCCTTCGATCAACGGAGTTGACGAATTTTGATTTTATAAACAAATATATGATTAATCTTAAAATAGATTTGCGAAGCTATTTTAATGAATATACCCATCCCCGAAAAATTAAACCACTTCTGCCACATACATGGCTTGCACGAAGACATCTGATGCTTTTATTTTATATATTATGGATAGGGTTGCCAGATTTGTTGAACACATTTAGATTCAAATGAATTTTAATTTATACGTACGTAAAGTACTATGTGAAATTAATATTAAATAATTGATTACACAAAAATATGTGGAAATAAATTAATCACATATAAGATGATCATTTAAATAGCTTTTCTTTAGATTTTTGATGACTTGTGGTCCTTTTTTGGAGAATTTGATTATGAAATTCTGCACTGACAGAATTACATTGTGTATTGTAGTATTGTAGTCACATCCAACTTAGTTCACTCCTGTCATTTGAAAATTTTTTAGTGAGAAAGCAGGCTCAACATTACGATCCGGTATGTTGATGCTGAATAAGTAGTGACATAAATTTAGCAACTGAGAGAATTCCTCATTTAATTCAATTTCCTGAAGTACATAATTGAGTTTATGGCAGAACCTGCTTATCTGTCTTTTGCTTTACGTTGCATCTCTTTATTCAAAGAGTTGTTTTAATGATGGGTGCTGCCAAAAAAAGATTGAGCTCAATTTGTATCTCCACCTATTCCCATCTTGGAAGAGTATTTAGTAACACCAATGTAAAACACATTCTTCAAGAATAGGGTTTTAGTTTGATAAAAAATAAGAATCGAATACCGGACATTGGGTGTCCCTGTAAATAAAATTAAACTAGTATTTATGCATTTCTCAGCATAAAGCCAAAGCTTCGAAAAGCTGACGTCATCGTAAACTACGAATTCTTAGCTGTATGACGTCATAAATGCTAGCCTAACGTGGGCTTAGATTTCTCGAAGTCTAATTCGGTATCATTTTACTCTCTTAGAGTTTGTCGGGTGAATGATAATATGCGCGTACTTGATTGTTTATAATATTTGATATGAATCACCCGATTCTTTTGTTAATATTCTACTTGCATTACACTCACAGACAACCGCGAACGAACATACGTACACCTAATGAAGTAACACCATACACAAAGGCCATATCGAAGAGAGTTTATTAATCAGCTGTAAGAAAAAGACAAAAGGTTGTAAACGGTTTCTTCGTCATATGGAATAGATTAGGAGTCGGAAATAGTATCGTGTTTTCTCAAAAGTCCATCATATAGATCACTTGTCCTATATTCATCTCTCTTTTAAATGAATGAGTTTGGTAAAAACCATCTACAAGATGGACTAAAAAAGACAGTTAGAAGAATAGAAAGTTGCCAAGGCGAAATATACCATGGTCTTCAACAAAATTTGCATATATATATATATATATATATATATATATATATATATATATATATATATATATATATATATATATATATATATATATATATATATATATATATACAGAGAGAGAGAGAGAGAGAGAGAGACTTTTGTAACAATCGCATTCTCAGTATACGACTGAAGAGTACCGGTACGATAAACTACATACTGAAACTAGTCTCCTAAATTGAACTTTTGGCTCCTATATAGTGGTTTCACTATCATATACCATAACTCTCCATTGAGTTTATATATATATATATATATATATATATATATATATATATATATATATATATATATATATATGAAAAACTCACAAAGTATCACGTAGTTATCCTTGATAAGGAACTTAATAAAGTTCGAAAGTACTTGGAAACACCTTTTCACTTTTTCCTGCGAGACATTTTATTCATATATATATATATATATATATATATATATATATATATATATATATATATATATATATATATATATATATATATATATATATATATATTTATATATATTTATATATATATATATATATATATTTATATATATATATATATATATATATTTATATATATATATATATTTATATATATATATATATATATATATATATATATATATATATATATATATATATATATATATTTATATATATATATATATATATATATATTTATATATATATATATATATATATATATATTTATATATATATATATATATATATATATATATTGTTACCATCTGTTATATTAATTTGCATTATTTTTCCCGTTAAAAAGGTTATTAAGAGAGTGATTATAAACAAATAACTGCGCGTGCAATGAACGTATGTTTACACGTACAAATGAACTTAGTAGACTTGTGTGAGCATTCGCGTCTCACTTGCGCATCTCCCCCCCCCCCCACCACCACACACACTTTTTCTGCTTTTAATTCAGTGCTTGTAAATCAATTGCAATTCCACACCACGAATTGCTTTGGAACCCCCCCCCCCCTGCCTAGAGATGATCAAAATAGGATTTGGAAACATCCGATTCAATTTTAACTGCCTTTAAAAACAACAAACCGAGCACCGCATAAACAATGCTTTAAAGATGGCGTCTCGTTGCATGGGTGCTTTTTCTTGTCGGTATGCCACAAGTGGTTGTTTTGTTCCGGGCTGGATCTGAATTACTCAAAACAGCAATAAATACCAGCATCCGAGTCAAGGACACGAGAGCTGAGAGTAAGTAACATCGAGGAAGATATGAAGGGGATGACAAATGAGATTAAATTAAAAAGAGAGACTTATATAAGCCCTTCAAATTAACTGGTTGTTCTCAAACCAAGGGTAGTTTAATTCTACAAAAAAGTAAAGGCAATAAACTTTTAAAAAAGCGATATGTGAATAGAAAAAAAATATTAACGAAGAGACGAAAAAAGATCGAAAGATTTGTTTTCATACATTAATAAGGATACGATAAATAATATTACCACACGTGGAGATATTAAACAAGACAGTCATTCTATTGTCAATGAAATAAATTTATACTTTGTCTAAGTCAATCAGACTTAAATCAATATCTTACCTGATATAATGTTCAAAAGAATATATAAGATTTAGCGCTTGAGAAAGTCAATGAATTCGATCGACTTGCACGATAAACAGTAAACTTTCATCGGTCTACTACTCCCTACGATATATATCCGAGGATTATAAAAGAATTGCCAGTTGAATTAACTGATCCGCTTGAAATTTTATTTAATAAACTATTGATTAAATTATGTAACCACAAGATTGGAAGACAACCAATATATTCTCTCTTTATATTTGTAGGCAGAAAAATTCAGTGGTAAACTACAGACCATTTTGTCTGACCAGTGTTGTTGGTAGAATCCTAGAATCATAAATACAAGAAAAATTGGTTGCCCTCTTATAAAATCACATGTTATTTAATAACTAGCATTTAATTGGCAAAGTAATATATGAGTTGGATTATTAAACATCATTAGATGTAATATATTTGGATTTTGCTACAGCATTTGTCAGGGGAACTCATAGAAAACTTTTTAAAATGTATACATTGAGCCCTGACTTAATATAGTGGATTGCAAACTGACTCGGTGATAGAAAGCAAAGTTGTATTAGATTGTGTGGCATCAGGTTGGTAGGAGGTGACAAGTGATGTACCATAGGATCCGATTCTGGAACCAATTCTGTTTTTTTTTTTATATACGTTAATGATATCAACGTAGGTCTCGTTAATATTATGGAATTTGCAGATGCCAACCTAATGAAACCTATCAAAATAGAAATGTATTAAAATTGAAAGAAGACTTGAGGAAACTAGAGTTGTGGTCTTCTTTCCTTTGAGGCATGAGGTTCAACGTTGAGAAAGGCAAGGTTATGTATCTTGGAAAAAATAATAGCCAGATAGTGAAGAAGAAAAAGATCTTGGCATAATTATTTACAAAAATATGAAATATTCAAGCCATTGGCAGGCATATAAAATACTTTACCTAATAAACCGTAACTTTACCAGTGAATCAAAACAAATTTTATTGCCATTGTCAAACCGATTCTGGAATATTGTGTTGAGTTGAGGTCTCCATATTTTAAAAGGAATTCACATCTTCTTGAGCCCGTTTGGAGAAGAGCTACAAAGATAATTCCTGGTCGGAAACAAAAGACCTCTGAAGAAAGGCTTAAAATGTTGAATATGTTCTCATTACAACGGAAAAGGATGCGAGGAGATGAGCTAGTTTTTTTTCTTTTTCTTTTCAAGAGTTTAAAAGGAATTCACTCATTCGAGGCTGAGCAACTTTTTGACTTAGACAAGGAGTGTCAAATAGAAGACCTCCATTGAAGATTAAAAAGTGAGGATTTATTACAGATATCAGTAAAGATAAATTTGCCATTAGAGTTGTAGACCACTGGAACAAACTTCCACCATCAGTTCAAAGCAGATGTTAAATTTGAAAAAAAAAAGTTATTTTAGTCAAACTTGTCTCAATAAGAACAGCTTTCCTATCCTATAACTATACACTGTTAATTATAGTGACAACAACATTTGCTTAACCTGGTGGCCATGGGTTGAACTTGGTTTCTTTGGCACCAGGGCCACACCTTGTGAGAGCTCAAGATGTTGGGCGGTTTTCTCCGCGAGCGCTCACGCGCCCTGACGAGCGGCTCTCGGCCTAGCGACGAAGGCCAGAATAGCATCGCTTCCTGGTCTTTTACATACGTATGACCTTGGCGGTGGTCGCATGACTGCTTTAATGGAAACACTGTGTATAAATAACGTCACAGAAATGGTATGGAAGTGTGTTTGCATCGAAACGTTCACTTTACCAAGAATAGAAGGCTCGAAAGTACGTATTGTTCTTTTTGTCGTTTTTTATTAATTAATTAAATAAAAAAACGACAAAAAGAACAATACGGGTGTGCGTATTTATGTGTACGTGTGTGTAGGAAAGGGGATACAGAAGTGTTGGTCTCTGTGTGACTGAAACTACGGACTTTTGTTGTGCGTATATGCGAAAGCGCCGCAAAGGGATCCCGCGTGTAAACTTGCACCTGGCACCTGTAGGGTGGGCACGCCCTCCCGGCCCTAATGTCCCCTCTTCCTCACACTAGATTGAGACTGCCTGGGCTTTGTTCCTTCTACACATTTCTATTTTACCCGTTTTTTCGAAACTTTTTTGCAAACCTCTCCGCACATGGGCCGAGGAGGGGGGGCTAATGTTGCAAGCTCGTCGCCGACCAGCTTTCGTCCATGCATCCCCAGCAGGGGGGTGTATTCATCCCCCCTTCTTGGAGTGATGGGGGCATTCTTCCAACCCCCTTTTTTTGTTCTTATTCATTTTTAGGGTATCAGGTGATATCTGGAGGGTTGTGTGCCCTTCTGACCCCAATAGCTGCAGGAGCATCTTCTACACATTTCCATTTCTCCCTCTTTTATTTTCTTTATGAACTTTCTGCAAGAAATGCCCTGATTGGTCGATGCCCTCGTTGTTATTGCGCTTTAAATTCGCCGGGGGTGAAAGTGTGTGCAAAAGAGAGAGGGAAAGAAAAGATACTGCCATGATGTATGTGTGAGAGAAAAAGAAAGGCGATACACATGTGTGCGCCTGTGAAAAATAGATGGATTTTTATTAAGCGTGTGCGAAAGTACTGGTGTGTGTAATAAAGTACGGATATATGTGTGCCTGTAAGAAAGTACGGATGTGTGTGCGAGAGAGACAGAGAGTACGGTTGTGTGTACGAGAGACTACGGATGTGTGTGTGTGAGTGTACGAGAGACTACGGATATATGTGTGTGAGCAAATACGGATGTGTGTGTGTGTGTGTGTGTGAGATATATATATATATATATATATATATATATATATATATATATATATATATATATATATATATATATATATATATATATATATATATATATATATATATATATATATACTTTTACATATTCTTTTCTTGGTTCAAGAAGAAAGCGATACCCGAAATACCAGATAGCCCCCCCCCCCCTACGCACATGTACTGTGCATTGCTCGCCCCCCTTCCTGGTTCTGCAAACACACACACACATGATGAGTGTCAACAGGAAATAAAAGAAGTTAGAAGAAAGCCTTGGTCTGTTTAACATGTTTATTATTACTCGGTTCTATTCCCTTTAATTTTTACTTGTTCCCAGATGATCCCACGTGTCAGGTTTGAAGGATCCTTTATTTCTGGACGTTTTATTTTATTCGGGAAATTGTACTCTTCCTGGGCATTACCTAATCGAAAAAAAGCGACATCGAGTCGTCTCCTCTTTAGTTCACTCGGGGCTTTACAGAGTGACCTCCCCCAACTTTCGATTTTCTTAATGTTTTAAGTAGTTGAGAAATGAAGGCTATCGAAAGGTGGGGCCCGTTTTGGGGGGGTCACCCTGTTAATCCTGTTGCTCTAGGACGCATAATTCTCGATATATCAGCGAAAAAAACATTTTGGGGAGAGCTGCGCACCCCCAAACTCACCGTTGAACAGTAAACTCGCAATAACGTAAGATCTCCTGGTCCGATTTTAACAGATACTGGAGAAATTATGTGCACCGTCTGCTCATGGACCTCTTCTCACAAACTACCCGTTGGTTTTCACTTATTTTTTTTTTTTTACCAAATAACTAACAACAACCATTCGAATAAAGTGAGTGATCGGCTCTTCCTTATGTGAACTCCTGGTACCAGTGCCATTCTGGGCATACGTGGGCATCTGCCGCAGGTGACGTCTCTCTTACGTCATTCTCGGAAGTTGACCGTTAGACATCTGGTGAATGTTGAACGCGAGCTCAAAGCGCCTTCAACGGGGAGACAATTTCGTGCTTCTCCGTTCATTTATGTACTTAAACTCTCCTACTCCTTTGAACACTAATAATCACAAATAATCTCGCGTCCCCTTTACATGTATGAGTAATATGTTAAATATTTGTCGATTTTTTTTCTGTAGGTTGTAATTATTTTGTACTCGGATAAAAAATCCGTGGTAATAAGAACTGAGAATTTGATTTGATGCTCCATCGCGGTAGGCTTTCAGTATCAGCCGTTTTAGAGGTAATCCGGAATCACAATTTACCTAACTCCAAATTTGGCCGTTCATTGGGTGTAGTTAAATTTTAGGAGTTTTTTCTATGATTGGACTGGATTGGGAGGGAATAAATGTTGGATAAAATGAGGTGGAATAACTGGATAGATTATATCATTGATTGGTAGATGTTCATAATTTTCTTTCTCTTCCTCGTAATAAGTGTTTGTATATTCTGTAGTTCTAGTGAATTGGGATAAATAAATTAAAATACAACCGTGGGTTAAAAATGTATTTATAACACCCCATGCCACAAATGAAGATGAAAATGCTAGAGTGCGAAGCTAAAAATGACATAATGTGGTGATGTCTACCTACGGGGAAGCAGGGGAAACATCTGAAGGCCAAGCCATCAATTAGAGTTCAGGCAACGGGGTTTTTCCTACGACGATAATAATAAAAACAGTATTTGTACATTTGTTACTTTACTGAACTATACCATTCATTCAATCTATTTTCCTTCCTCACTGATATGAACGCTATATTTTATGTGCACAAATTTATTGTTATCACCGATACCCGGAAGAGAAGATGATATACTCAATTTTATTAGGAAGTTGGAATAGTGGAAGATATAGTGGGTGAATAATTAAAGCGGGGAGGGGGTATTTTGCCCTAGTAGGGAGGGCATCGCTTTACTTTTATTTATTTTTACATTTGCTTTTATTATTTGTTTGAACTTTTTGTCCTATGTTTGTGTATTTTCATGAACTTTATTGTTCTTCTTATTGTTTGTTTTCAAATGATTAAGTGTACTTATTTTTGTTGCAAATATTCAGCTTTTAAGCCTTTGTTAGCTCCATTTGCCAACAATTTACCTCGTGATTCTTATATGTTGTATTAATTGTATTATTTGCTGTTTCGTTTATGTATATATTGATGAAATGTTCTTACATGTTGTATTGTGTTGGAAGAGAAGGCATAATTGGAAGGCTACCCGACTAATAGACTTAACATAGCCTACCGCAAACTTTAAAATTTCGAGCGCTCTGAACTGGTCCCCGGAAGGGCCTCTTAGAGGTGGTTAGCCTAGACTGGCAAGGGAGTTGGATAGTTTGCATTTAACGAATTTTTTTCTTCGACTTTGACATATTTTTTCGAATTGTCGGTTTAAAGTGTGGGTAGGTGTAGATTTGCAATACTCCCCACTTTTCAGTGGCGGTCTGAGGGATATAACCGCATTCTTCCCTCTTTTTTTTTTACCAAAGTGATGAACTTCTGGTGGAGATGCTCTAGTTTTTCGCTTCCTAGCCCTATGTAATAAAAATACCTTACAACGAAATTTTACCTACCTCTTAGCTGCCATTTGCCTGCAACTGGAAAGCTGGCTAAGCATGTAACAGTTTCATAAAACCTATATTTAAAGAACATCTGTTCATTGAATAACAGTAACATTTATTTTCCTATGAATGATTCTGAGTTAGTATCTTGTGTTTACGTGTACATGTGCTTAGTAGGAATTCATTGTACTTGACCAATGGGAATTATAGCTAACATGATGTGACGTCATTAACGCCTCAGCTTGAGAGAAGAGTATAGACCTAAATTACTTGATGACGTTTAATAAATATGGGCTTGGTTTTTCCAGTTTATGTGACGTCATCCTCTACGATAATCATCGTGAGTGCCAATGATGACACCAATATCTACGATGCCGCTTATGAATCAACCTATTACAATGCGTCTAATGTCAGCTCATATAGTGCCCCATCGGAATGTCAGAGTGCCAAAATCAGAAGTATCTTCTATGAAGATGTCAACGAATGTCAAGAAATTAGTTGTTATGTTGAAGGTGCGAAAATTAATACGTCTTCGCTTCGTGACGTCTTATAGGACCAAACTACTTGTCGCTAGGGATATATTAGGAATTCGATGCATAAATATTAAATACATGTTCGTATAACATTATTTGTTTTCAGCTGCTTTCGTGACGACCAAAATAATAACATAGGAATTTTACAATAAGGTATTTATTTGTTTTAATAAACGTTATATTCTTTGAACAAAATGTACACAGGGCAAATCAATTGCTACATTTATGTAATGTAGCCACCAGCTATTAGGTAAGTTTCATATCCACTTGTTAAATTAATTCTGCTACTCTGGGCGAAGTGGTTCTGAAATGAAACCATAGAAAACGCTTCGATGTTTCATCTCGACATTCATTGGTTTAAGTCAGTAACATTGGCAACTGGCTTCGCATTTGAGGAAGAAAGGCTGAAATACTAAGTAACAAGGTCGACGGAGTTTTCTTAGCAAGGTTGCAGTACGTAGCGGTTTTAGAATTTCGTCTGAGGTATGTGTTTGTCTAATTTCACTCTCAAGTGAAATTATTAGCTTCCATATTTTATCGGAAATGTTTAAAAGTTATCGGTCTGTCATTCACCCATTGGGTTCACCCACCAGGAGCCAGTTGACTACCTACTCCTTCTGGTGACAGTTCTTATGTCGTTCATTAGAAGCTGACTTGGTTCTTGCTTCCCCTGTTACGTGGTTTTCAAATTTCTCTCCACAAATCACCGTCGGACGACAATGCAATTATGGCTCTCTGCTTTGAGACAAGGCGGGTTGGGAACTTGACTGAGTCTACATATTTCCTTTTTCCGCCTCTGTAAAATAGTCCTCTTTCTGAAAGAGGGTGTATATTACTATTTAAAAGGCATTGTACCCATACCCTTGACCCTTCCATACCCCCTGGCCCTAATTGAGCGTTAATTAACGCCCCACGTGGGTCGTGATGACTCTTGGCAGTTTAGAATTTAATAAGATTCAATTAAACTGATCTCGCTTCTATAATTAAGGGTTTCGTTAATCTCTCATTTAAACGCATCACGTTTACGTCACGTAATTTTTAAAGCCATGAGAGGGAGGCTGAAAAGGGTTTCCGGTAACCCCCTCCAAAAATTGACCCCTCTGTAGATTACCACTAATATTCAATTCCCAAAATCAATTTGACCCTCCTAGCTATTATTTATTGTACCCAACTTTTTAGGGTGGCAAGAATTTCTGGAGATGAAGTTGCCAGATGTCTCTTTTTAATAAGACCCCCCTTTTTTTATTTAGCTTGTTTCAAACACGCTCACACCTCGTAGTAGGATCATTAAGATAGTCCCGTTGACCTGTAACAGAAGGTAAGCTGTAATATTGTTTGTGCTCTAGGGTGTGTACCGAGACAGTTAAGGTGAGAAGGTTGTATTTTTCTGGTTAATTCATATTTATTTAGTGTGTGGTGGTGTTGCTTGGCGGGAGCTTGGGAATTGAGGCCATTGCTAACCCCTTATCGACTTAATTGTTAGTTAAATAATTCGATTGTTAAAAGCTTTAATAACCTTGGTGGGACTCAACTGCAGTTGGAGGATTTTGAGTATTTTAAATTCTTCCCATGATTTGATTTTATTCATTTGCATCTTTTGTCATGTTATATTTTCTTTTATCTACATTGATTTTACATATTTTTTTCTTTTATTTCTGTCTTTAAAATAAGCATGCTATAGTCCGAGGGATCAATCTTAATCCGAATGTAATCCTAGCAATTAATTTGAACCTTCCCATATGTTACCCTGGGGATTAATTTGAACATTCGCATATGTTACTTTGGGGATTAATTTCACTTTTCCGAGTGTAATCCCAGGGTTTAAACTTTTTTAGTGTAATCTCAAGGATTGATCTTAACTTTTCTGCGTAGTCTATGGGATTAATCTTGCCCAAAAGTAATCCTATGGATTAACTTGTAAATGTAAACCTAAGGATTAATATTTTTTTCCAAGTGTAATCCGAGATATTAATATTTTTCCAAGTGTAATCCCAAAGATTATTCTTAACATTTATGTTTATTCCCAGGGATTAATCTATAATTATAATCCGAGGGATTAAATTTTCAAAGTGTAATATCGGGGATAATCTTAACTTTTCTGAGCGTTAACCTAGGGTTAATCTTTACCAAGTGTAATCCTAGACATTATCTTTTCCCACTATAATCCTAGGTCTTGGGATTAATCCTTCCAAGTGTAATCTTGGTGATTAATCTCTGTTCTTTAATCCAGGGCCGGATTCCGACTGCGACGAAGAGAGTCCGGGTCATTACGAGGCCATTTACGAAGTAATCAGCCCCGCCGACGACGCGGAACATAAGGCGGGGCAGACCCCCGCTGATGCGGAGTCCGACCCTAAGGAAGAGGTCAAGGACGACCTCAAGTACGAGCTGAAGGATGAGTACGCGCAGTGCCTCCAGGAAGACCATGATCTCGACGATTCCTTCGATTCTGACGGCTCTGATGAGGCCTACACGAGAGTTCGCCCTCAGGTAGGCTTTCACACGCACATACACACAGATACGTGGAGCAACTACACATGTCTACTAATTACGTGTTCCCCCTACATTTCTCCCGGTGCTTCCCTCCAATTCTTTTTTCTTCCTCCCCTGGTTCCTTATCCTTCATTGCCTTCGTTGGTTACAGCTAGTATGCTTCGTCCCCTTCCTCCGAATACCACGGATATATTAACCCTCGAAAGAGGTAACGGAAAATGGCAGTTACGGGTCCCGAGACTATCCTGGGTAATCAAACTAGTGGTTATTTTCGGTTGTCTCCGAATCGGATACACTAGCGGGGCGCATCGCCTCTCTGAAAACTACTGTGAGGATTGTTTATTCCCACGGACATAAGGCCTAATTTTGCTTTAATGTCCTCCTCTGGGGGTTTAACCAGGGTACCCACCCAGGTACCTGGACCAGAAGGGTTGCTACCGATTATCTCTGTTCCTGGGAGCTGGCTCTTACACACCTGGTTGCGGTGTGATAGAGGTTTTGGAGGAGGTTTTTGAATTGCTGACAATTAAAGAGGATTTGAACTTATGCTTTCTGGTACAATTTCTTATGAGACACTTTCATACTCAACAATGTGAAATTCGTCATGTAAGCCCAGTCACATAAGAGACAAGCTGGTCTGTTTGGGGTTAAATATTTTTTGCACGACACAAGTGACGGAATATTGAATATTTGAACAAAACAAATATCAGATTCGAAATCAGCGATATGAAATTATTTGCGTGAGCATAATCTCATATGTGAACCATGTTGGCTGTTGACCAGTGAATTATATGTGTGCTAAAATCTTGTAAATATATCCTTTAATTGCTGCATGACAAAGGCATATCAAAAAATGATGAAATTAAAGATAATACTGTTGTTGTAGGTTAATAATTCTGATTAGCACTTTTTATAGGAATTTCATTAATGTAGGTGGCCATAATAAACAAGGGAGGCCATTATGGCAAAATTTTAACCCTTTATGAATTTTAAATTCCAGTTCCTTAAGGATGCCCTAAACTTGGGGTGCCGAAATAAATTACAGACGTGCCACTCTGGGCCCACGTGTCATGATTAAGACCCCCCTGATCTAGGGGTACTGGTATCTATACCCATTGCTGTTACATACCCATCCTCTTTTCCCACCCTTAATTTCTCTTGAAGCGAACCTCGTTTTTCGGCAGTTCACGGACCGCGCCGTCCTGTCCTTGGAAGGGCTTCGACCGCTGTCGATCGACTCTGCCGCGGCGCTGAAGACCAACAAGTACTTACGGCGGAAGTACAATCGGAGTACTTCCCTCCAACCTCCGCCCCATGGCATCAACAAACTGGCCGAGGCGGCTAACTTGGGCATGAAACGGCTCCGGCGCAACTGGTCGCTCACGAAGAACGAGATGCGCACAGGCCTCAACCGCATCAAGAAGAAGAGTACATTCAGCATGTCGGATATGAAGAGCACTGAAGGTGGGTTCTCAACCAAGGGGTGGGTAGGTTGGTTAGGGTTTCGCTCTATTCAGGGATTGTGTTCGCTGCGTGTACAATCGAGCCAGCTATGCTCCTTTATACGTACAGGTGCCTTGAACTGCGTCTATTGGGGTGGGGCTTGGAGTACCGAGTCCTTGCTACCTTAAGGGAGAAAGTTTTGATCCTACACCTTGTGTTGTAGGACCCCGTCAACGTCCCCACAATTAAGTGGAGCTGGGCCTTCTCTAAGACCGTCCTGAGGGGACCAGGTTAGAGGGGATGGAGGCTGTTGCATGCTGGGGGAATTTTATAGCAGCTCTGACCCCCTGCGCTAGGGGTACATTCAACAGCTAAGGAGTAGAAGTTCTATTGCAACTTAACCCCCCACTAAGGGTTCATCCAAGTGGGGTGGTTTCCACTACAGGGTGTTATTCAATCGTATTCTCTGTTCTTCATTATTTGCTATTTCTCAATCGTGTAATCTTCTTATTCCCCTTTTAATAAGACCTAAGGCAGCGGCCAGGCCTACTACTTCTACCCATATACTCCCGGCGTCCAAAGTAACGCACCTCTTTCGCCCTTGACCCCGAAAAGTAGCCCGCCTGTTACGCCCCTGACCCCGAAAAGTAGCGCGCCTGTTTCGCCCCTGACCCCGAAAAGTAGCGCGCCTGTTTCGCCCCTGACCCCGCAAAGTAGCGCGTCTGTTACGCCTCTGACCCCGAAAAGTAGCGCTCCTATTTCGCTCCTGAACCCCGAAAACTATACGACTCGAATATTTACAGATATCGTGAGCGAACTCGGTGCTACCACGAGTGACAAAGGCAAGTGGTCCTTAAAGAGCCACTTCCGAAGAAAGTCCTCCTCGACCCTCCCCGCCGCTTGGGGAGCCCCCCTCGACGAGGAGATGATGGGGCCCACGCCACCCCCGGCAAAAGGCACCAAGGACAACGCGACCTTCTATCTCACCCTGACCATAGCGTCTGAAGGGCAGCACGAGACACCCAATAAAGAAGGCGCCGACGGGGCCGGGGGAGCTGGCCCCCAGGCGGGCCCCGCCGCACGAGACGAGCAGAGGAGGAAATTGAGCCTCACGCCATCGGTGAGCTCGACCGCGTCCAGCGTCGGGGACGCCAACCCGACCAAGGGCAGGCCCCTCTCTACCCAGGGGGTGACACTCTACCGCAACAGTTCGACGGGATCAAATTCGGGGCTCGTGTTCAGGCCCACCAATCCTCCCCCTGCCCCGCCATCAGGTAAGGACCCTAATCATGAGAGTAGTCCTTAACCCCTTTTGTGGGGTTTGTTGGTATGTTTTAGTTCTTATGTACGAACTTGTACCTGCATCTCTTGAGATTTCCTTCTTGTTCCTCTTTTATATAGTAATGCTATGAATACTCTGCTCTTTTTTTGTACAATAATGCCATGAATACTCTACTTTTTTTGTACAATAATGTCATGGATACTCAGCTCTTTTTCTACAATAAGTCCAGGAATACTCGTGTCTTTTTTGTACAATAATGCCATGAATATTCAAATCTTTTGTACAATAATGCCATGAATACTCAGATCTTTTGTACAATAATGCCATGAATACTCATCTTTTATAAAATAATGCCATGAAGACTCAGATATTTTGTTAAATACTCAGATCTGTTGTTCAATACTAAGATCTTTTATACACTAATGTCATGAATACTCAGATCTTTTCTACAATTATACCATGAATACTCAGATCTTTTGTACAATAATGCCACGAATAGTCCACTATTTTCATAATAATGAATATGTAAAAATGACATGGGGTCGGATACTTGCCTGGTCCACCCTCTGCTTTTAAGGCGCCCATCTCGAGCCCTTGTTGCTCATTAGTGCTCAAGTAGTCTTCTTTGGACCGCTCGCTCCAATATTCACAAATTTTGACTTCCCCTAATATCACCACTTTACGAAACGTTCATCATAAATTTTATAGCGATGCCTTCGTTGGGTGTCGCTTTTTAAGTAAATAACATCAAGTTTAATATATTGTTCCAAATTCTATCTCCTCTTCCTTCTTCAACAGTGACCAGTCTTTATTTATCCATCTTTGCTAAATTAGAGGGGGGGGGGAGGACCTTGTTCAGCCAGAGGCTATTGGGATTCGTCCCAAGGAAGTGTTGGAATTGCTCCTTTTTATGATATATAATATGCCGTTTTTTTATTAGAAATTAAAATATAGACTACCAATCATAAATGTTGTACTCCCTTTAATTAAAAAAAAAAAATCAAATATGCGCCTTTGGCTTTGAAAATTGTAGGCTATATTCTTGGCTTCCTATTTACCAATGAAACCAAATATTCTTGTTGAATTTTGTTCTAAATTTCAAGCAAACTGTCTTCATTAGTTGGTTGCTTCTCTCTCATACCTGTCTGTCCAAATAACCCCACAAGAGTTGGATAGGATTGCAATCAAGAGGGAACTGGGGTAGCCAATCCATGATTGTAAGCTGTCCTTCCTTTTCATTCTTCTCCGAATAACTGCGACACTGTCTGGCCGTGTGCTTAGAATCATAATCTTGCTTCAAAATAAAACTTCGACTGGTAAGAAGGTCTCAAGATGGGATAACATGTCGCTCAAAAGTTGAAGTATAGCCATGCTGGTCTAAATTTTTTTATATATTTTATAATTATCTCCCGTTCAATCGCCTGCAAAAGAGCTCCAAATTCTCCCACTTCCTCCGCTATGCCACCCTGTAGGCGCAATACACTGAGGAGCCATTCGCTCACCACTTCTCGTAAAACTATACCTACGTTTGGAACTAAAAATTTCAAAAACTTCAATAATTCCCCGACTAACCTTGGGAGGACTTTGGCAACTATATCATATGAAAGAGAATGTAAAACGACATGAGGGTTTCAAATTTCGTTAGAATCGGCCGAATAGTTACGATGTTATTGCAAAAGAACCTCATTGAAAAGTAAAACGGCTACCATACGACGGACCGACATAGTAACTTCGCGACTAAAAATTGCGTTGTCGATTACCAAAAAAAGGGAAAACAAATGTTAATTAAATTCGATTAAAAAATGATTATACCATAACCTGTTTAGGATACTAACGATAGCTGCGTTTCAGTTTCTCAATTATAAATATATATTTTAGCAATAGTTTTGAAACTAAATAACAGATCATGTAAGAAACCATTGATATTTTAAGGAATGTAAAAATTGAATATTAAACTCAAAATTTGTTCTTTTTATCTCGAATTCTGTATAATTTTGATAAAAATTTTATGTGTTAATGTGAGTTTATTTAAAAATTTAAGGGGTGCCAGTAGCCGGTACTCTCCCTATATGAAAATGTTAACACAAAGAAGAGCAAAACTTAAGATTGAAGCTGATTAGACTTGCTCGATGCTAGGAACTAACGAGTCCCGCGTCAACATGGCCGCAATGTTATATGGAATTAATTATTGTTGTTTTTGTTGTCTTTTGTGCATAGTTTTTTAATTATAATGTTTTTTCCGTGTTTTTTCGTTAAAAAAATGGAATTAAAATCCCGAAGATTGTTATCATTCACATAGATGAAGTCGTTGCTATTTCTCGGAACACAGTACACGTGACCCTGGGACATAGAGTAAAACCTCCAATAACACCCCTCCAAAGGGGTGTTATTGACCTTATAAACACCACCGAGTTATAGAGTTTGTAAAGCTCCCTCTGTAAATAATGAAAATCCGAGTTGGCAACTAGACCAAAGCTCGGAATTACGCTTTTACTTTTACGTAAAAGTAAAAAGCCAAAACCAACGGGGGCTTCTCCGCCAGAAAGTTTGTAAGGAGAGAGATGTATGTAGAGTAACAATGAAATGAAAATGTGCGGAAGATATGCAACCCCAGATCCCCTTTTAATCATTGGGGCCAGGAGGACACGCTTTGAGATGCATCAAAATGTTCACCTCGGCGTATAAAATAAATTTGAGCAAATAAGCCCAGATGGACGGAAACGTACCGTTGGGCGGATTTAGGCTTCTTGTTAGTAGTCTTGAGTAACTGCTCCGAGATACAAATGTATATCTCCGCCCCAGAGTTTGGGGTGGGGGCAAGGTTTGCCCCCTCTGTCATCTTCCACCTTTTCCACCTTATTATTAATTTAGATGCTTTGATGCGCACCGACCCAATTTTGTGAGCCAACGGTTTGAGATAAAGGATAAAGAGAAGGAATAGTAATTCACTTTTTGGCACGTCTCTCTCTCTGTTTGGAATTGCTTTTTCTTTTCCTACTGGTAAGACATCTATCCGAGTGTAACATGGTCTACTGCATTTGTACACAGACCTCGAGAGCGTCGAATTCATCAGGCTTCGAATCGCGTTCAGATGAGCGCAAACGTCACTCCTCTAGGCCTGCCCGAATGAGGCTTTACTTTGACTAAGAGGGGAAGGGGGGGATAACACCCCCACCGTCATGGCCTAATCACCCAAATACCATCATGCCATCTGGGAAGAAGGTGTCGCAATTCATTTCGTCTCTGCCACCTTCGCCGCCCGAGTATCCACCCTCTGCAATTCCACCCCTCATTGGCACGTCCACACAAGTCGAAAGAAACACGCCACTTTTGCACCGCGAATATTTTTCTTATTATTTAAAATTAAAGAATGATAACATACCAACGAGGGCATCTCCGCCAGATTGTAAGGAGAAATCTGTAAAGCAAGAACGCAAGGCCAATTTACGGCCATTGCGCTACTCTGGCTCTAACACGCGAGTCTAGAGCATCACGTTATTACCCTAAACCGACTTTGCCCCGCCCGTGTATGGCACCCTTCAACCAAACCGCCGTCTCCAATCCGATAAAAAAACACCAAGCTTCCTTTTCATTCTTATTTCGTCTCCTTCATCTGCTCTTATGTTTTAATCATTAATATCTTATTATAATGATCCTAACATGTGTGTGTATTTGTCCGTCTGTGCCTTAAAAAAAATTGGTGAAATTATTTTTTTTTTCTTGCACACCAATTTTGAATGTGTTGTAAAATAAAACGCCTTTTTCTCCCACATTTTCTTAATTTTGTGAATGAAGCGAACAAGCGCCGCAGGCCTACCAAAAAACGCCCGTCAGGCTGATTTTTACTTGTGCATAAAATAGCTCATTTTACCGATCTGGTATAAATAATATTTTTCCAAGGGGCAGACGTATTATTTAATTCCTCATCACCCGCTACACTTCTCTTCTATACCAGCACATTAAAGAATGATTTATTGCGGGAAGATATAAAAGCACTGCTCTTTGGTATTTAAGGTCGAATTTGGGACCCAAATTCCTTATGGGCGACATTTGCTGAATTTGCTTCTTGAGGAAAGTTCCGCCCCCTCTCTTTTGGCGTCGTTTGAGAATGATTTATATCAGAGGAGAGGGGGAGGGGGTATAGTCCACTATTTCCTCCTTTTGGGGGGGTTAAATTAGTTTAAAGATGAGCTATTTTGGGCGTTGAAGCCCTTGTTGGTAGTCGCCAGTGGATACCTTACCCCCCACCCTTTAATCATTTCTATTTCCCTCCTTGTCTCGTATTTTCAGGCGCCATCATTCAATAAAAATGTGCCTTTATTAAATGGCTATTCCCTTGCCAGGTGTCGCCTCCCTACCCGGACCAGACGAGGACCCGACCCCGGACACGTCCAAGGACCGACTAGCAATGCGTCTCAATCAGATTCTTTCGGCGGGGCCCGTCGCGCCCCCTGGTAGGAGGGTACTCCGGACCTCGGACTCCTCACAGGACATCTCACCCGTCCATCTCCTCCCACCTCAGGAGGATAAGAAGTCCTCCCATGGTCATGCCCCGCCCCTCAAGGGAGCCGCGTCCCTCCGCCAACTTTTTCCTCCACCCGACGCCGGAGGGGTCCTGGGCCCCCCCAGGAACAGAGCCTCGTTGGCCAGCTCTGAGGGGTACATCCGCCCCAGCGATATCGCCACCTCTCCGCCCCCACTTCCGGCGCGACCCCCTTCCTCCTCCTCGTATCCCCCTTTCCGGCGGGGGGGTCCCGTATCACCAGAGACTATCTCGCCCTCGGTTGGAAGGGGACCTCTTTTGCCTAGGTCCCCCTCGAAAGCTTCTTCGCTGGACAGCGACTCGAAGAGTTACTTGGAGCTCAGCTATGAGGCCCAGGGTGTGCCCCCTACCGATGACCCGCCATATGTGAGCTCCCACTTTGCCGATGAACCCCTTTACCAATTCTACACCGCCAAGGTCGAGCGAGCCGCCCTCTACCAGGGGGACTCATCCGAGGACGACTATGAGGTATGGCTTTCTCCAAGGCCGACCGCCTCCTCGAGGAATAACCCTCAAATAATTTTTTTTTTGTATAGTGCTCTTCAAGGCCACGAGCCTTCGCAGAGCGCCTTTCTACCAACTAAGGAGAGCTGGGTCTTCGAGGGACGCTCGACTCACCGAGGTAGAGCATTCCACATCTTAGGAGCAAATACAAAGAAAGCACGGTCACCCCTGTAGCACTGGCTACAAGAACAATTCAGTAGGGGGGTGGGGGAAGACCCAGAGCGTGGGGTTCTAAGGGACTTAAGATAGGGTCCGTGAAGAGGATAGGTAGGGGGGAGTACGGCATTTAAGGTTATGTATGTAATGAATTCATGTAGGGACATCAACGGGCTACGTTTACCCATAAGGAAGTTGCCTAGTTTTTTTTTTTTAGTAACTTTGATTACCCAGATAAATGGGTACCCTACTTGTTCGGTTTTGGTTCCTCGATTACCCACGCGAATTGTTACCTTATTCGTATCCACTCTAATTACTAAGGGGAATTGTTGTTGTTGTCGTTGTTTAATGTTCCCTGGGAGCAGGTAACATCTCTGCTCACTCCGACGGTTGGGGAGATCAAGGGCCCCGCTACACCCCCTGATGTAGGCTCCGTCATGGTCCCTACAATTAAGTGGGGCTGGGCCTTCTCTGAGAGACTGTCCTGAAGGACCAAGGTTAGAGGTAACGAGGCTGTTGCATGCTGTCGGAATTTTATAGCAACCATCCTTGTGGTAGGGGTTCACGCAACAGCTAGGAAGTGGGAGGTCTATTGCAACTTAATCTTATGGGGGATAAACCCAAATGGGTTGGTCCCTCTACAGGATTGCACCCAGATGGGGGTGGTCACGTGATACCCAATGGGGAATGACTGACCGCGCTCTCTCTCTCTTGCCCCCCCCCCAATGGGTGGCTAGAGTTTAAAAAACACAGCCTTGCCTGCTGGGCTGAGAGAAATTGTTACCATCCTCGTTCATTTTAGTTATCTTTATTACTCCGTAGGGATAATTGCTCTAATTGTTGGCTGTAGTTACCTTAATTACCCGGGGAATTGTCACCTTTTACTTAGGTTTCCCTCGGCTTAGGTCCCTTCCCTTAGACCGGCGCCGAGGATGAACTCCGCCGACCGGAATGGGTTCTTCCGTGATCCCACACTCCGCGTATCTGGAGGTTGTTTCAGCTGTGTTTGCGTTGGTCATGTTGTAAAATGGTGATAGACTGTCTGGTTCTTGATGGCAGTGAGGGTAGATGTATGTGTCGGTTAGGCTAGTGGAGTAATTGTGTGTTGAGTTTTGGATGCTGACCGCACCGGAGCTATGCCAGGGTGAGCCGTTTGTGGCCTAGGGGAGGGGATCTTTCCTTTGTGTTGGTGTCCTGTGGAATGGCGTTAAGGAGGTGGTTTGGATCCGGGGATTGTATGCTTTGGTCTGTTGTGTCTTGGAGGCCTTGTTTTGGGGAGGGGGGTTATGGCAGTGTCTTAGTGTAGTATGTCTTTTGGGTTGGTGGTGGATCTTGCCTGTAACGGGTTGAGTTTCTTGTAATATAGAGAAATTGTGATGCCCGAAGCTCAAGATGGTATTATGGTAGCGTAACCTTGGTTTCATGGTGTATGTGGTTAATCAAGGTGCTGCGGGGAAATGTTATAGGCGGGGTGCCATGTTGTCTTTTTTTTCTATTGTGCTGAGGTGAGTGGGTGCCAGATTTGGTGTCGAGGTTGTGGAGGCATAAGCAAGTGAGGGTCGGACATGTTACTGGTGCGTCTGGGTGATGGATTCCTTGGACTGTTCGATTGTAGTTCCTGTGAGTGTTCTGAATGTGCTCATATTTGTGTTAGGTTTGTTTGTTTCTCGTGTGTTGGTGGAAGTTTCATCCTGTATCTAGTGTAACACCGAATACTGTTGCGGTTTTATTTAAAGGGAGTGACGTGTCTGCTAACGTGATACAAGATGTTTGTTTTACTTACGTGTGTAGGTTGTGAAGAGAGTAACAGGGGATTTTGAAGTGAGAGCGGTCATTTGGTTTTGTTACAGCTAGCGTTCCAGTCTTGTAATTCTAAAGTTGTAGATTATAAGCTGCTTGGGTGTTGTGCGAGAATGATAATGTCATCTACGTAGTTGTAGAGTGTTATGGTGGGATTGCGGAAGGGAATCTGGGCAAGGAAATGGTTGAACTGCTTGGGTGTTGTGCGAGAATGATGATATCATCTACGTAGCTGTAGAGTGTTATGCTAGGATTGCGGAAGGGAATATGGTCGAGGAAAAAGTTGAGACAGAGGAGTTCCCCTTAAAAAAAAATTAGAGAAAGATTTCGGGAGGGAGAGTATTGATCGCTATGGGACTCTGTTGTTTATGTGGTGTGCATGTGATAAATTTCCGCGTTATATCCTTGTAAAAAAATCTGCGAGCCCTTTTTTTATAGTTGGGATCGAGTGTGGTATTTTATATTTTGTTGACGTGGGTAGGTCTGGGTACCGTTGGAAGGCTTTCCTTATGTCAATTGTTGTAAATACTGATCTGGCTGGGCTGCGTAGCTAAATGGAAGTCTTGTTGTATGGGTTGGCAGATGCTGGTAAGTACAGTTCTTATTGAGTGTAATTGGCGGAAATCGTGTTCAGGGCGTCTAGCGGGATATACATGTTTGTTTAGCTACTAGATGTTCTATGATTTTAGAGGGGTGCGAGGGATGCGAGCAGATTTCCAGACATTTTGAATAGAGTTATGGGAGATAGTGGTCGAAGATTTTGCTTGCTGTATAGGTGGGATATCATTTTTGTGGGCGATTGTCCGGGCATGTGGTGGACAATTGAAAGTGAGTGTAGGTGATTGTGTTTATGTGTGAGAGGTCAGGAGTTTTCTTATTGATATTTGCTTAGTGTTATATGAGAGTCGTTGTCTGTCTAAAGATGACCCCGTCTTCTTTAGTGTAGATGGCTTTGTGTTATGTCTTGTTTCACTGCTGTTTGTGTTGGCAAGTCCCCTGATAGTTTTCTGAGTGTTTTGCCATCTATTTTGTGGTTTAATGTGTACAGGAAACCTCGCCAAGGGGTAGTCTTTGTTGTTGTTTTTGATCAGTGTTTGCATGTCTTGGTATTTTGGGTTTGTGGTTGTTTTCGTGGGGTGTACCTGTTTTTTTTTCTGAGCTGTCTGATTTGGGGGGAGAAGCTTGGGTTATAATGTCTTATGTTTCTCCTCGGGAGGTGTTTGCTGCTGGCTGTTGAGAGGATGTTGGCAAAATGTGTAGGCCTTGTTTGTCTCACTAAACTGGGCAACTGAGGAGCCTTAGAGTTGTGGCTGGTGGAGATCTCACTCAGCTTTGTTGTATTTAGTGTAAATGCGTGGTGTTTGTGGCTGTATGGGCTTCTCAAGGGATATTTGTTTGGTGGTTTGGAGGTTGTCTGAGGATGTTGCAGTATGCAGTTGCTAGGTTGTTTAGTGGCTAGGTCAGCTGTGTTAACGGTTTGCGTGTGGGGGTAGAAAGGTTCTTGAGGATGAATGGCTGGCTTAAGTGTTCTGTGATGCTGCGGGCTCTTTCGTCTCTGTCTTGGGGTTCTGGACAGTCGGATTCGCGAGAATTTACGTCACCCGCAACGAGGGTGTTTTTTGTTGCATCGGAAAGGGGTCGAGATTACGCTCATACTTTGGTGGACAAGATGCAGGGGAGGTATAGTCTGTTCTGTTGACGCGCGCTGGTAATTTGGATTTCCATTGGGTGTGGGATTGAGGCTGATTTTTTTTTTAAGCAGGTCATTTGGCGACTGCGTAGTAGGATAGGAGTGAGGCTGAGATGACTCCATTGGTATTGGTGAAGGGGATTATTAGACCGGCTCCGTCGCCTCTCTTGCCTGATATGTATGTAGCGTTGTACCTTTCTTATGCGAGCGTGACCTTTGATTCCTGGATGAAGGTTAGATGTATGTTGTGGTTGGTGAGGAATTCTTTGAGTTCCATTTGTTTGTTACGAGTACCGTTAGTGTTTAGGTGTAAGATGAGTCTTAATGGTGCGTTCTGGGATTCTTGGGAAGGTTGGTGGGGGTGTTGGGGGAGTTGTGCAACCCTGGACTGCTGGGGGCTGGTGTTTCAGAACGTGTAGGTTGTGCAGGTGAAATGGGTTTCGCGTGGGTGGAGTCTGTACCAGAAACCAGCACACCGTGTGATGTAGTAGTACCAGCTTCCGCACACTGGACATTGGATTGCGGTTTGACCTCGTTCACAGATAGGGCAGTCTGCAGAAGGGCCGTATGTAGGTTTTCTTCTATGTCCCCGGATTCTAGTAGATGTGGGGCTATGTGCAAGCTTTCGCCCGTGGTCTTGTTGATGTAAGGTGGGAAAGGCCATCCAGACCGGCGGCTGTCAGGCCGCGTCCCTGAGGTACATTTCAGATTCAGGGGAAATGGACTCAGTTTCGCCGGGTCTAATCGATGTAGGTGGTCGTCTTTAATTCGAGGTCTTCGCTTGGCGTCGGGGCGAACATCCCCCTCCTTGCTGCTGCCTTGCCCGCCTAGGGCGATGCCTAGATTATCTGTCAGGGAAAAAGATACCATAGTTGTTTGGTAGTTAATTTGATTACATGGGAAACTCATGCTTATTTTGATTACCCTGGAAGGCTTGGATGTTAATTACTCTGATTAGTTCTCAAGAGCAAATATGGTAATAAATTTCACTACCCAACCATGATTTTACCAGATTAATCAGAATCTGGTAAAAATCGTAGTTAATTCGCTAAATATTATGGTCTTGATTAATTTGTCAATCTTGCTTGTTGATTACCCAGGAGGAAAGTGATACCTCGATTACTAATTAATAGTTTAGGAAATTCTTGATTACTGAAAGCTGTGGCATGTTTTCACGTTGCGGTCGTAAGTTCGTAGTCTGACGTAAATGATGACGTAATTCATGACGTTTGTTAGAACTGGTTCTTTTGCTGACTTAAGTGATGACGTTTCATAGCGCTTTATCATCTTCGATCATTTCACCTTCGCACGAAGGTTTAAGTTCGTAGTTTAAGTACTAATACTCCCATATACGAAGCTCACCCAAAAGTGTTTGTTTTCTATCCTTTATTCATCATTTCTGTTTTATTTATTCCCTTTTTCTTTCTCCATCCTTTCCTCCCCCGCATACAAAACAGAGTTCTCTCGTCGGTTACATTTTTAATAATTAAACAATGTCATATATCTTTATTGTTTAATCGCCTCATTCATTGTCCCCCCCCCCTCATTCTTTCGTATTATCATCTTGCGCCCTCTTTTCAGGTGATTAGCGACGGGGGTGCTTCGCTGGCCAGTCCGCTGACCAGCGGTCCGCGGCCCACTGCCATGGAGCTGGTGACCCCCTCGGATGGGCGGAGGACCCTCTGGTGTGAGCTGTCCGAAGTGGTCGCCAGTGGGATTCTGAGTAAGTGTCGGTCCGAACGGGCTCGTATTTATAAGACTCCGTGCCCTTGTGGACCCTTAAGGATTACGAACGAAGTTTGTTTATGCTTATTATTATAAACGCCACCGGTCCTTTTGGAGGGCGTGGATCACCCAACCGGATAATGAGAGCAACATAAAGATTAGAAAGACAATCGCTGGTTCTCATCATCGAAGGAATCCTTGGAAACCTTCCTCTGATGTTCAGGTGTGAACTGGAGATTCCTTTAAACCCTTGGGGTTTCTTGCAAAGGATGGGTTATCCTCAAAACCCTTAGGATATCCCAGGGAAGCCTGAGTGATCCTCATTAAGTCCTAGTGATCCTTCAAACTCCCAGGATGATCCTCATTTAGAATCGGTTATCCTTGAAACTACTTAGATGACCCTCATTAAGAGCCAGTGACCCTTGAAATTCCCTAGATGATCCTCATTGAGATAGTAATCCTTGAAACTCCACATGTCACCTTCATTAAGAATCAGTGATCCTTCAAACTCTCTAGATCTTCATTAAGGCTAAGTGATCCTTGACATTAGGTGACCTGAAGCTCCCTAGAACCTAATTAAGACTCAATGATCCTTGAAAGTGTCTAGGTGATCCTAATTTTGATTCCCTTATCCTTGCAACTCCCTAGGTGACCTTCATTAAGACTCGGTGATCCTTGAAACTGTCTAGACCCTCATTAAGGCTAAGTGATCCTTGACACTATGTAGGTGACCGTCACTAAAACCAAGTGATCATTGGAGATACCAAGGTGACCCTTTTTAAGATTTACTGATCCGTGGAGCTAGATATATAGTCCTCAGACTCGGTGATCCTTTAAGTTCTATTTCTCCCATTGATCCTTCATTATAAAGCCCTGTATGAGACGTCTCAAGCCCTTGACGTTCCTTGCAATTCATTTAGGGATCCTCGATCCTCCCACACCCGTGTAACTCCTTGATCCGTGACTGTGTCGCTTCCCGCAGAGAATATCACCAGTCAGGAGAGAAAACTGCAGGAGGCCATGTTCGAAGTGATTACGTCGGAGGCCTCTTACCTTAAGAGCCTCGAGGTCCTTGTCACGCACTTCATGAACTGCCCCGAGTTTACTCGGGAAGACGACGCGGTCGTGTCTAGGCGCGAGATGAACGTCCTCTTTTCTGATATTCTTCCAGGTGAGGGATTTCTTCAAGGGTTTGAGAGAGCTGCGCTTTCCCCTGAGAGTTTAATTACCCCCCCCCCCACACACACACATACATAAGGTACAGCCAGTGTAAACACTGGATACACCTGGACTGTTCTGACCTCCCCAGAACAGAATAGTACACCATAAATTGGACATCCACATACCAAACGCCCACCACAATCATTACACTAGACCAACGCACCCTGGATATCTTACAACTCAGCATAGACTCCATCTGGCATCTACCCCAAACAACCAGATCTTCCAGACTTCCTGCACGAACTCAAAATGCACATAGCACTCATGCAAGAAACAAACCTAACACCACACCACTACCTCCCCCTTTCTACCACTATAACAAACGTAGACGAGACACCACAAACACAAGACACGGACTCATAACTATAGTTCATAACTCTATACCATTCACCAACACAACCTCACTCACTGAAACTCTCCTAAACAATGATACACTCACATAACTACAACTCATTAGGATTAACACCAAAGGCTCAGAATACAACCCTTATAACCGTATACTCCTTCCTCTCACGTTCTTAAGATTATTCCCCAAATTACTTACCAAGTGTTTAACCTCTCGCACAACTTCCCAACCTCTTCATTAGTTTAGCTCCCAAACAGCATACAACAGAGCCACTCAGATAGCACAACAGCCATACACCTAAACACCCCCGCTCCCGCCACACCCAAAGATGCACCTTCCCAAACGCTCTGTCCCCCTCATTTACACACCAGAACCTCGTGTAACACAATACCAGAACTCCCCTCAAACCACTTTTCCATCTTCATAACATTCCAACCCACCCCTCCTTTCCCGATCAGCATCCTTCAAAACCACATACATAAACTATAAGAAAGCAAATTGGCAAAACTACACCGCATACAAGGTAAAATGGATAATTTGTCACCGTTGGCAACTCTGAATTCTGCGCATGCGTATTGTCTGGCGTCGGGTTTCTCTTATTATCATAGTAGACTCAGTTGTGCATCGTCCCTGAAGGAAGCAATACTCTGGCTGAATTCAATCCTCCAACAATTTGGAAAAGTTAAATGGACAATAGCTTCCCCCTAAACAAAATTCTCACCCTCTTGGTAATCACACTAGACACTCACATGACATTTAAAACTCACGTCACCAGCATCACAAACAAAACCATAAAGAAAGCCAACACCCTCAGAGCACTATCAAACATCATATTCGCACAACTGAAGGAGGCACTCACCACACTCTTTAAACAATTCATCCACACCACCCTCAATTAAGCAACCTCGCCAAATCTCAGGCAAACAAGCTCCAAACCACTCATAATCACGCACTCAGTCATCCCGAGGTGCGCTCGAATCATACCAACCCCACATCTACACAATACGCTGAAACAAAAATACTCCCACTCAACGTTCACTTGCACATGATCGAAACCCAACACCTCAGTAGAGCGCTGAACCCATCCTACCTCAACCATCACCTAGCAACGAAATCTCCACCACTTAGACGCAAGAAAGAAGCCCCAACACACTTCTTCCAACACCTGTTCTGCAACCTGCACCAACCACCACCAAGCCACAACCCAATCAGATAAATAACTACACAAGGGACACATTATCATCCTGTCCCAACCAAGGTCAAGTTACTTCACATTACTCGAACAGTACATACAGAATAAACCTCCTCCCATCAACAACATACACCCTGACTGCCCGAACCTCAGACCTGCACGTAATACCCTCATCATCTCCGACCTCAAGTACCTCTGAACCGGGCATGGGGGCGTGGTGCCCTTCCTCGTGTCCGCCTACCTCGCAGGAGAGGGTTAGTGGGGTTGGAATATGTGTATCTACCACACCCTTTCACTTCGCCGAATGCTTTTCATGGGGAATGGGTGAAGGAACACTTCCAGGCAGAGAATTCATAAGTGAGTGTGGCCGGGATAAATTGTTTATCTAGGTTGGTTAATGTTTTAGTTGTCCATATGCAGTACCTGTTAGAGCACGCAGAGCATCTTGGTTTCGGTTTTTGTGACCTGGTGTATCATAGTTGAGGCCTAATATTGGTGGCGTCTTATTTAATGGGATGCAGTGTTTTTTTTATTGTGATATTAGGGTGATGGTTTGGTTTGTGCTTGTGTAAGGTCAATAATATTAAACAACACAACCATACAGTTCAATGACATAATAAACAACGCAGATAAAGCACATATCCCTAAAAGCAACAGAAAGCATTATAACCCCAACTTCTCACCAGACATCAACAGACTTATAAGGGAACGCAACAATCTATGTGACACCCACCCCGCACACAAAAATCACAACAAACCGTATACAATAACTCAACACACAGATAAACACCAAACTAATAGAGAAACAAACAGAAAACTGCTTAGATTTCCTAAAAACACTTGACTACAACACAAATACTTCCAAACTACTCAATACAATCAGAAGCCTCAGTAACTCAAACAGTGGCATTGTACAAAGTCACGCATCCATAAGCCCTTCAGACAAAATCCCCTTACGCAAACAACAGGCCAACATTTTAATAACACATTACTCTAAAATTAGCCAGCTTCCCAAACACAAAGAAGGCAGACATATATACAGAGGCAAACAAGATTTCCCACTAGATTACACAGTAATACTTGCCACAACAGAAGACACTGCACACATTATAAAACAACTTAAAAACTCCTCAGCCGTGAACATTGATAACATATCCAACATACATCTCAAATACCTCGGCCTCCAAGGCACACAAACGCTCACAAACATAGCAAACTACTCATACGCACACTGCATAATACCAAGCATTTGGAAACTAGGTAAAGTCATCACACTATTCAAACCAAACAAAACACCCACAGAAGCAGCATCATACAGACCCATAACATTAAGCTGCACACCATGCAAAGTCGTAGAATGCCTTCTATGCAAGATGACACTACATATTCCACTGTCACGCACACAACACGGCTACAGACCGGACCACTCAACCACAACACTACTCACCAATCTCACACAAACAGTACAAGATGGCATCAACTCCAGACGATCACCACACAGAACACTGCTAGTAACAATAGACATAAGTAAAGCGTTTGATGCCATCTCCAGACCACTCCTCATTAACAAAATTTACAACACAACACTACACAACACCAAACGCTGGCTAGTCTATCAGGAAGACAATCATTCGTATACTACAATGGCGAGTCATCCACTATTAGAAACTTCCCTAATGGAGTCCCGCAAGGCTCTGTCCTAAGCCCCACACTTTTCAATCTATACATGCACGACATATTGACACCACCAAACAACATACTCATATCATCATATGCAGACGACCTAACAATCATATTGTAGCGGGCCGAAAATCTAGACTAACCCCAATCGATCCAACCCTCTTCCTACACTAATTCGGATGTGAGAAATCGAGGGAGAAATGAAACGGATTGTATGTACAGTCCTTTACTTACAAAAAATATGGGGTAAATATTTACAAGAGATAGGGGTGAATAAATTTGAGATCTCGTTACTTATTTATATCCAATTAATCCTATCTTATGAATATTATCAATCAATATTTGTAAATACTCAGACTATTATATTTAAAGGAAAAAAACAAAACTACCACCAATCCGAAAAAACAATTCTATACAAAATTGAACAAAAAAAAGTATTTGCGACTACAACAACCAATACATGAACAAACAAAAGGAAAGGCCTCACGTGGTACAAAGGGATAAAGTCCTGCCAGCCGCCACTCGAGCGGGCACAATGCCTAGGACTTATAAACAAAACTGGCCTCTCCGAGCTTGAAATAATGTTAGGAGATCTTGCTGTAGTATTGAGGCTGTATAGAAGCCCTTCTCCTTACAAATGGGATGAACAATATCTTTAATTTGTATTTTCCAAATCTAGAACGCCAGCCACTTTACAAAAAGAAGGTAATATTTATCTATTTTAATAGTGGCTTTTTCTGTAAAAAGAATTTTCTCATTATCAATACACCCTGATGCAGACACATGTTCCACACAAGTTGAAGCCTACATTACACAACTAGAAAACTGGTTAACACAAAACAGACTAAAAGTAGCACCCACCAAGTCCACTAGTACACTTCTCACAAGTCACAACAAAGCACATCAACACAGACCAACAGCAACATTGAACAGCTCCACGATACCCCGCACACATGAAACAAAAATACTTGGAACCACATACAACACATAAACAACATAATCACAAAATGCTGGCCAAAATTTAACGCACTCAGAGCACTAACAAGTACAACTTTTGGACAGCACAAAGAAACACTCACTCTAGTATACAAGCAACACATACGGTTCATAATAGGCTATGCTAGCCCTGCTTGGGCCCCTGTCATATCCAACGCACAGCTAAACAAGTTACAAATCACACAAAACACTGCACTTAGAATCATACTTGGTGGTACACAGACAACACCCATAGAACACCTGCATGCTGAAACCATGGTACTAACTATAAAACAACATATGGACACGAAAGGTACACAGTTCCTAGCATCTGTCGTAAACAACGCAAACAGCCCCTGTCACTATCTACGAAACCACACCCACAGACAAATAGTAAACACACCACACAGATATTACACAAACATCCTAAATACCATACCAGCAAAGGTAACACAGTATAAAAAAAAAACCATATACACACACCTCACTAGGCAAGCACTCAACAATCTCCCTCACAACTAAATACCCCCCCCCCCCACACACACACCTGACAAGCAGCATAGAAACGCAACTCTCAAGGTCGTAGAGAGTACATCTTACTCGACTTTGCTATGGACACCACCAGTCACTAAACACGTACAAACACCGTATAGACAACACCTATACAGATCTTTGTTCACTCTTCCAATTTAGTCCCCACATGTCCATCAGTCATGGTCGGATCCAGTCAGTGTGTTGTCTTACCTGCGTGGTGCAGGCTTCCTGGAATCACAGAGCCCGGGGAACCACAACAACTGTAGAATTTTGGGGTGAGACTTATTTTGAAGTCTTTATTCTAATTGTGTGATGTTTGTATCTCTTTGTTGTACTTATGTTGCTGTGTTGATATTATTGTAAGGTCATCTGCATTTAATTAAATTCTTACGAGATGAGTGTTGCGGTGGTTATGTCTGGCATAGTGAGGTTGAAACGTTTAGGGATAAAATAGCATTTTGCTAGACACCACTATAGTGGTATGTATTTTGAGTTGTCTGGTTGTGAATAACCTTGGCTTGTCTTTTTAAGAGCAAGTTGGCGAACCATTTCTTGTCGTTTCGGTGGATGTGTTTAGTATTTTTTGTATGAGGCTTATGTCGGGAGACTATTATTTGTGACTGTGGGTTTAGGGTTAAAACCTTGTAGGATGTGTTGCTTTAGGTTTGTGATTTTTATGAAAGCTATGTTGTGAAGGGTGAGGTAGGATTAGTGTTGAGATGCATTTTTGTACTTTTATCCCTGTAGCGCAGTGGGATTGAGATTCGAGATAGGCCAACTGTAATATTCTTTATTTCGTTGTCACGCGCCCCAATGACTAGACGATGGGATGTCGGAATACAACCCAAGTTGCTTGAAGTTAAGCTCCATCGGCTGTGGTTAGTCGCCAGATAGAGTGCTGATTCAGGTGGGATCCCACATCAAACTGCCCACGGAGGCTTCAAAATAAGTGTCAATTCCTAGGATAAAAAAAAATATAGATAATTTGAAAAGAAGAGTAGGAAAGAATAATAATTCTATCTAACCCTCAATATATACCACCTTTTTACCAAAGTTGGGGGAGGGGGTCGTTCGGCAAGTACACACTACCCAACACTACCCATCCCTTTATACTCTCTCAAGAACAAGGTCACTCCATTTTTCCATACCAAATGGACACTTCATAGCGATGGGTACCATGTGCTGTAGCGTTTCGTCTAATAGGGCAGGGTTTACCCCTGACCAGTAAGAGCCCCAAGTATACCCCTCTCCCCCTTGCCACACCCTGACACACTCCTACCCCACTTCCTAACTGCTGCATGGACCACATCACAAGCTGTAGGATCAAAAGCTTTCTCCTTGTATCTCCCAGTAGGTCGCGGGAGCAGATGTCATCTGCACCTGGGTAGCTGCTGCAAACAAATCTCTCACAAGTCCATTTCCGCCCATTCTTCTCACCTGTCCATAACACCGAGAACACCCTCAGTTACACTCTTCCTCACAACATAAACATCTCAAAGCCAATTCTCACTCTAGACACCTTTCACACTCCCAAGTCGCCCTCTCAAGTTGCACTGCTCTTCCTCGAGATCTTTCACACTCCCAAGTCTTACTCTCAAGTTGCACTGCATATACTCGAGATCTTTCACATTCTCAAGTTGCACTGCTCTCCCTCGAGATCTTCCCTTTCTTCCATACAACAGCTTTGGCACCAGCATACTCTCACGCAGCTTCTTGACGCATTCCACACTTACACCCTTACCAGACATTAACGCTCTAATCGCACCAGAGACCTTCCTACCATTTAAAACCTTGTGCCTTGTGGTCGCCATCTGTACCGCTACCATCTCTGTCCACTATTCCAGGTATAATAGTCTCGACAATGGTTGTTCCTAAGCACCCCTAAGAAGCCGGACTGTGGTTTGTGAGTGGTCGTTTTGGGGGTCCTACCCTCCAGGAAGCGAGATGCCACTGTTCATCGGACCCATCGCTGGAAAGGCCCATTTGGCATGGATGAATGACACGGGCCTTCCCCATACAGTATAAAGGGTCGGGTAGTTTTCTTAGTGTCATTGATGCGTGCTGATCCCACTTGTTATGAGACCCGTTGACTATTACTATTTCATCGATTATCTCTGGATATCTTTTATACCCCCTCCCCCATAACGGGGATATATACAAAGAACAGTGAAAATAGAGAGGACGAAACTTGCAATAACAATGGGTAATCCTAAAGGCATCGATAAGCGCCGACCACACATTATGGTGAAACTGGTTATAATTGGGAATGCCCCTCCCCCCCTCTATCCTCTCTCTCTCCCTACAGTAAAAAAATGCTCCGAATTCTTCCTGGGCGACTTGGAGAAGCGTTGGCAAGAGTCGGTGTACATTTCCGGCATCACGGACGTCGTCCTCAAGCACGCCACCTCGTCCTTCAACGTCTACGTCAAGTACTGCTCCAATCAAATCTACCAGGACAGGAAACTACGTGACTTGAAGTAGGTCTGGGGTCATCCTTATCACCTCATTTTCAAGGAGGGGGATAGAATTTAAAGAAAAAAAACAACGAGGGCATCTCCCGCAGACAGGCTGTAAGGAGAGAACGCTAAAGAAACTGGTGAAGTTGGAGGGAGTGAAATGTGTGGAAGAGAGAGCGTCGCAGATCCAACTGCGGGCGATGGGTTGGGTGTGTACATAATCCTCAAAATGTCACCTGCCGCAGAGTTAAAACCCACTACCCACACCGGAACCAAGAGGGAAAGGGAAACCGGCCCCTTATAAGCGATGAATGGACGAAAGCTGGTCGGCGACTAGGGGGATAAATATTTGTGTGCAAGGAATAAAACCCAGGTAGTCTCAATCTAGTAGGATACCTCCGGGGGCATGGGCTGGTAGGGCGTGCCACTCTTCCGCAAGGGATATAACCTCTTACTAGTACGCACGCGAGGCTAACCTCCCCTTACCCAAATACTCGAGCTCTGTCATTTTGTTACGTACATTCGCTCCCGTTTTCGAGTGCTCCAGATAGTCTCCTCTTTGCCCCTCTCGACTTAACTTCCTTACGATTTCACTTCCCCCAACTTCACTACTTGCGTTACCAACCTCTTTTCCCAAACTATCCTCGTTGGTTTTCGCTTCTTAATTTTCGGTATTAAATAACTTTTCGCCTTGAGTAAAAAAATAAATAAATGAAAAAGCCGATTCCAAGTCATTTCCTTTTAACCGAACTCTTCCGAAATTCAATTTACTTGGAATTACATTTTCCTTTGCCTTTCGGGTTAGTATTGCTAATCATTGTACATATATTTATAGGGGGGCCGGGGGTCGGATTAAAACGAAACTATTGAATCTTTATCCTTCGTAAAGCGAGTCCTTGTTTCCAGGGATAACAACCCTCGCTTCGTGGAGGTCCTGTACCGCCTGGAGATGGCGCCCATTTGCCAGTCCCTCGCCATGCAGTCCTTCCTCATGCTGCCCATGCAGAGGGTGACCCGCCTGCCCCTCCTAATCGATGCCATCTTTAATCGCCTCGAGTACGGATCTTCGCAGTGGCACGAGTGCAAGATGGCCCTCGCCAGCCTCCAGAAGGTAAGGGGGCTCCTGTGTAGGCTCTGGGGCAGGGGAAGAGGGGGATTCTTTGCCCCCTCCCCCCCAAATCATAGTATCATAAGGGGGATGGGGGTCGTTCGTATTTTCGAGTTCGTTGATCGCTTTTTACGAACTTGTTTTCGGGGATTCTCAATTGTTGACGAGGTCCTCCTAATGGATGAAGTTCGCATAAAGATCAGAATGACAATTGATGGGTAAGCATCATAGGCCATTCTTCGTTGAAGGGAAAGGTGGCAATACTGGGTTTATCACCACTCAACGGACAGGGACCCCTTCGTCGCCCAAAGGCCATCCATTCTGTATCAGGGGAGTGTGGAAATGAAACCACCATCAGATTCCGGGATGGAAAAGTGGGAAAGACAACGGTGTTAAGATTAACTTATGTGTGCGTATGTACGTGGCCTAAGCTTTCTGCATGTAATCCTCAGAAAACTCGATACAGCGCTTCATTGACGGCTGCCTCAACGAGCTCCCACATTTTTCTCTCATCTTGCCGAGATTCGAACCCACTACCCAGGCGTTAGAAGTCCAACACTGTATATACGAAGCAGGCGAGAGCTCATTTCCCCTATTCGCTCCATTCTTTTCTCAGTTACCTTGAGGGGAGCTTGTGTTTCGCTTCCCTGTATGTGGACACAACTTCCGCTTTCAGTGAACCCATGACGCAACTTCTACCTTCACTGAACCCATGACGCAACTTCCACCTTCAGTGAACGCATGGAACAAGACTTTGGACACACACATCGTGCAGACATGCAAAGTCGGGTTTGCCAGAAATCTGTGTAAATTGCTCCAAGTCCTTTATTGTGTGCGTGAAATGCCGAAAGCTCGATCTGCTACCTCGAAGCAGTGGGGCGTGTATCTCCTGGAGATATTGGTCCTGGCCGTTCATGCTTTGGATCGAATCTCTTTTCGAGAGGCTAAGGATTTGGTGAGGTCGGAACTAGGGACATCCTGCGCTCTCAAGTAAACCAGTACTCTTTACCCTGGCCACTCGAAGCCTACGAACATGGAAGCCTCCTCGCTCAGTCGGAACCCTCCTGCGGGCGCTACCGCTGCCACCTCTTACCGGGCGCTCCTCTAGTAGAGCTAGTGGCTCCATGGCCCACCCTGGCTAAAATCAAGGCTCCTTCCCCCCACGTAGCCGCTTTCCGTAAGTCGAAGCGGCCCCGCGGCTCAACCCATTCGTTAGACATACAGGAGGCCCCCCATCCTCCCCCGGAAGTGGTCGTGAGACCGTTTTGGGGCTTTCTAAGTCTTTGCCCCGAAAGGACAGTACAAAGGGACCCTCTGCTACTACGACCAAGATCTCTTTTCAGGCAGTACACCTGCACCTCGATAGGAGGTATGCCATTATTTCTGCGCACATTCCACCGGCAGGCAATTTAGACTTGGGGGTCTTCCGCCGCGCCGTGGCACGGTTGCCGAGGCCCTTTCTCCTTCTCGGGGACTTGAACGCAAGGCACCCCCTTCCTTAGGGGACTGGGTGCCTGATGATCGAAGAGATGGATATACGTATCCTGAATGTGATTTTGGGTTGGAAGTAGCCGATGACCTTCATGGTAGTGACAACTCTCCCATTCAAATATCATTTTCTGGGTTGCTGCCGCCTGAGAAACTACCTCGTTGGTGCTTGGAGCGGGCTCGCTGGTCTTCATTTCAGGAAATGATTAATTTCTTTATCCCATTCGAGGAGTTTAGGTCTGTTGATGAGATCCTTGAGTTATTCTCGGGTAACATCATCGCCCTGGGCCTAACTACCACCCCTATTGCGTCTGATCGTTTTGTACCACGTCCGTTTCCTTATCAGTCGGCTGAGTGTGAAACTCCGCTTAGGGTGAAGCGATATGCCGGCAAGCGCCACCCTAATTATTTTACCGTCGGTGAATTTTGTGGAGCTAAGACTAGATTCCGGTATGTTAAAAGGCACGCCCGCCGCTCTTCTTGGTCAGCATACGTGCATTTACTTAACCAGAAAAGCCCCTTGCAGAGTTGTGAAAGCGAGTCAAACTGATTCGTGTGGGAGCACAACTGTGAATATGGGCAGGCCCATATTCACAACTTTAATGTTTCTTCTACCCACGCTATTGACATTCTTCGTTCTTTGTTCCCGTGGTGGTCGGCCGAGTGTGACACGGCCCCCAAATACAAGCGTTATGCCTAGATGCGCTATAAGCGCCGCCCGAACGATTTCACTGTCGCTGAATTTCGTCGGGCTAGGGCTAGGTTCCGGTATATTTCGAAGCACGCCCGCCGCTCTTCTTGGCGGGCATACGTGTCTTCACTTAACGGGAAGACTCCTCTAGCAGAAGTGTGGAAGCGAGTCAAAAGGATTCGGGGCAAGTTCTCGCAGGACCCCCCTCCCGTTCTTCAGGAGAATGGATCCGCAATCTCGGACCCCGCGTACGTGGCGAAATCCTTCGCGACCGCATTCTCTAGCCGGGATGCTGCTCCGCCAGCATTCAATGCACGTCGTGATGTCGCGGAAGGCCGCCGACTGGACTTTACCTCCAGAGGCGGAGAACCTTTCAGCGACAGGTTTACTGTGAGTGAGTTTCGTGCGCGGACACCGCCCATGGTCCAGACGATGTCCCGTACGCCATGCTTCGACACCTGAGTGAGCGAGGCATGGCCTTTCTGTTAGATTTGTTTAACAGGTTCTGGGAGGAGACCCTCCACCCAGATCGCTACTGTGCTCGCCTTTCGCAAACCGGGGAGGGATCACTTTACTCCGGCCGGTTTCCGTCCAATCTCTCTAACCTCGTGCGTGTGCAAGTTGATGGAGAAATTGGTAAATGTTAGATTAGCCTTTTTCCTGCCGTCTGCGAGGCCTTCCTTCGTAGACAGCACTACGCCACGGTGTTTTTTGATCTGGAGACGGCCTATGATACCGCATGGCGATACGGTATCATGGAGACTCTCCACACGATGGGGTCGAGGGGACGCCTCCCAATGTTTATATCTGAATTTTTGAGAGATCGTCGATTCCGCGTACGGGTGGGGGGAGCTCTCTCCGGCCCAATGGAGCAGGAAGCGGGTGTCCCGCAGGGAAGTGTCCTCAGTGTCACACTCTTTGCCCTGAGCATCAACGGCATCACCTCGGTGCTGCCAGAAGATGTTCTCGCTATGCTCTACGTGGACGACCTTTCGATCTCTTTTGGCGTGGCACATATGCCAACTCTGGAGCGTCGACTCCAACATGCATTGAACCGCGTCTCTCGCTATGCCGAAGCGCACAGGTTTCGGTTTTCTTTGGACAAGACTAAGGTGGTGCACATGTGCCGCCATCCACGGCTCCACCCCGACCCAGATTTGTTTCTTAATGGGGTGCGCCTGGAAGTGGTTGAACCGACCGTTTCCTTGGTCTTGTATTTGACCGCGCCTCACCTGGAAGGCTCATATTCGCAGCTTTAGGGTCTCTTGTACCCGCGCCATGGATATTCTCCGTTCCGTGACGTTCAGCGCTTGGGGCGCTGCCTTACTTTTTTATCGATCCTTTGTTCGTTCGAAGCTCGACCACGGATGCGAGTTTCATGCATCCGCAGCCGAGCGTTTATTGCGGAAGGTGGACTCGATTCACCACACCGGCCTTCGCCTTGCGACCGGTGCCTTCCGCACTTTCCCCATTGATAGCCTGTTGGTCGATGCTGGGGAGATGTCACTCACCTGTACGCGCGAGCCCGGCGCCTCCCTCAGTCGCCAACAGCTCCCACTGCATCCGCAGTTGATCTCGATGGTGCCTATGCCGCCGAGAGACGCCTTTCATACCCTAAGCCCTTTGGGTTTAGGGCCAGGAAACTCCTTCGAGAGCTAGGTATAGCTCTCGGGCCGGTGGCGCCCCTGGTTCTGCCCAGGACGCCACCCTGGAGGGTACCACATTTGGCTATTTGTCGCCACTCCTCTGCTCCCAAAGCTTGTACAGCGCCGGGAGTATTGTGTTCGACCTTTTTGGAGCACACCTTGTGTCATGCTGGAACCGTGCCAGTGTATACGGATGGCTCCACGTCCCAAGAGGGAGTCGGCTTCAACGCCGTATCCTCTCTATTTGAAGTCAGCGGGGCTCTGCCAGTCGCTGCGTCTGTCTTCACGGCCGAGCTGGTGGCAATACACCACTCGGTACGGAAGATTACGCGACGTGCCCGGTTCGGAGACCGGATTGTGATCTATAGCGACTCACAAAGCGCCCTGAGTACTCTCGGAGCATTGGAATCTCCGCTTACCCTGGTTTGCGATATTCGTGACGCCACGGTTTTGGCGAGCTGGGTGGATGTCGAGATTGTCTTCTGCTGGGTTCCTAGACATGTAGGACTTGCGGGGAATGAGGGCGCCAAAGAGTCTGCGAGGACTCTGCGACCGGACCAGCGTTTCGCTCTTCCTCACACCGACTACATGGCAGGAATACAGGCAGCTCTTCGGACTGCTTGGCAAAGAAGATAGGAGACGGTCGAAGAGAACTTAAAGTTGCGTGCCATTGTGCCGCGACTGTTCCCATGGACCTATCTCTCAATGGCGCGACGGCTTCAGGTCGCTTTCTGTCGTCTCCGAATTGTATACACTCGTGTGACGCATCGCTATTTTATGGAGCTCTCGCCTGCGCCCTATTGTGACGACTGCGTCGTCCCCCAGACTGTTCGGCACATTCTTGTCCAATGTCCCAGTCTGGGTGATCTTCGCGCACGTTACCTGTCCCGGTACCGAGATGGGCGGGGTCGCTACCGCCTGTCCCTTGTACTCAGGACGAGTGCGTGCACCTTGACTGATGGACTGATAGACTTTTGGGGGGAGGCCGGCCTTCTCCCTTTTATCTAACTAGTTTTTTTTGTTATTGTTGTTTTATTTGTAGGTCACACCCTCCTACGCCGGAGGGAGGGGGATCTCCCCCCGGCGCCGGAGCTTGCTTCCTAATTGTTATCTTCCCTTTTTATCGTTTTGTTTTCAAATTTTTATTTTAAAGTAGCCTAGAACTAGGCTGTTTGTTTGCGGCGACTTATGCCCAAGTGGGCAGTCTCCAGATAGCCCCTTAAAAAAAACAAAAAACTTCGTTCTTTGTTTTTCAGCACACGGGGGTGTGGGTGGGCTTATAGCGCCCAATTGCAAGGTAGAGTAGAGCCAACAAGACACCTCACAAATGAACATCCCATTGGCACTATGAAATCTTGAAATTGGGCACACAAATCGAACATTCAAATAATATACCTTCCTTTAATAATTAATTAATGTAAGACAAAACAAATACTTGTAAATAATGTAAAATTATAACTTAATAATCTATGTATCAATGCAAAGCAGAATATTTTGTAATAAGGCAAGTGATATTGGTGTGCTCCCACGCGAACGTACAAACATACATATTACATACATTAGGAAACAGGTGCAGCCGACGGTCTTGCCTCAGATATAAATAGAGAAGGTGGAAATAGCTGTGCACAAATATAACGGAATCTGATCTGACTCGCCAGAGTTTACATGAACCTGTCAACAGACAAAACCAATCTTGCTACAAATGTTGGTCGATAAAGCACGGTTATGTTTCCAAATTCAGATACTATTTTGATGCACCCACACCCTTTGACCAAATAAACCTCACCCAGCGGTCTTAGTAGAGAACTTACGCACATACTCTTTGATCCGATAAGCTCTGCCCCGCGTTCAGATTAGAGAAGCGAAGCCACGCCCTCTTAATTGGCGTTATTATAAATAAGCGAGCAGAAACATACAACAGCATTATTATAATTATAATTATCATTGGATCCATTGAATTATCATTATTATCATTGGCATTGGCCTAGACCCAGACAGTAACTCGTCCTCAATCCGCCCATCCATAGTCCCAACAATCTGACGCAAAAGGAGACTTACAAAAAACACTGAGTATTAACACGGATACTCAGCCAAAGACGTGAGCATACAAACGAACCACGGAAAACTCAATAATTTTACTTGCCTGAGTCAATTTAGCTCTAAACTAAGAGTAAAAGCCTACAAAACTGCCATTCTATCTTTCCTTCTGCCAAGCAACAACCAGGTTACCATTTGAACCCAGCCTACGAGCGGATTACCCAAAAGAACACTTTGGAGTCAGACCAAACTCGACTGTAAGCCCGCCTTACCTTCTCTACCAAATAAATCTGATCATCAACCTTAACCCATATAACTGGTGACCTACGATACACTGGTGGTACACCTATAGGCTATCGCTCTGTATTATCGTTCCTTTATTCGCTCAGAGCTTGACTACGGATGTGAGTTTTACGCATCCTCGGCCAAGCTTGAATTGGGGAAGGTGGACTCAATCCACCACCGTTTGGCGACCAGTAACTTCCGCACATCCCTTTTGAGAGCATCCTGGTTGATGTCAGCCCAAAAAAAAAGTGCAGACAGTATGTTGAGGATCATTTGGCTTATGGCTTCGTAGCAAGCTCTTATGATCAAAAGCAACCTATGTTCCTGATATGCAAGAACTCATTTTCAAATGAAGCCGTCGTGCAGAAACCATTGAAGTCGGATTGATTGTATCTTATGAATATACGCAAATAACTACAAAAACTGTAAGTGCCCATACATTTGCTGAAAATATTATACGGTCTCGTTTGAAATTCTCATATAAACTGTTGCATCAAGATTCAGGAAACCTGTTAAAAGCATTACCAATGAGCACTGATTCAATTCAGAGAAGAATTGACGAAATGTCATCTGATGTAGAAAACAGCTTGTTAATAAACTAAAAGATATAATAAATTCTCACTTCATATTGACGAATCTATTATAAGTGCTAACAGAGCAGTTTTTATGGCATACGTCCGTTTCATAGACAATGTTTTCGAACTTTGTGAAGAAATGTTCGTAAAACCTTTGGAAAATGACATTACTAGATTATCTATTATGAAGCTACAAAATTCTCGGTTTGATGACAAATAAATCCCTTTGGAAAACTTGGTATCCTGTGCAATAAATAAATGGTGCTCCATCCATGTTTGGTATGCATATGGAATTTATTGTTCACTTAAAACAGGTATGTCCTTCTATTCTACACCGCCATTAATTAGTTGCCCAAAATATTAGTCCAGATCTTCAAGAGTCACTGACAGTAGTTATTAAAACAGTTAGTAAAATTAAATGTCACAGCAAATATGAGAGACTTTTTCAAAGGTTTTGCGTTGATAGCGAATTGCAGCAGAACATTCTGCATACGTAATCCGCTGGTTTTCAAAAGGCAACTGCTTGCCAAGATTTATAAGCCTATTTGATACAGTAGTTAACTTCCTGGGAAATGAAGGGGAGTAAGATTTGGCACTGGAAATAAGAAAACACAAACGTGGCATCCATTTTATGGCATGGATTTTTGAAAGTTTAATGAAGTTTTACTCTGCTACAAGGTAAATTATGCACGTTGCTAGATTGCAATCGTGTTCTGAAAACTTTTAATAAAAAAATAAGATTGTTTCAAATCACTATGAATAAGAAGAATTTCAATAGCATGCCTGAGTTAACAGAATTGATTGTATATCTTTCAGACGAAACTAATAAAAAATACGCAGAATATTTATTGAAAGTGAAGGAAGAACTAAGTATCTGATTTTCACATTAGCATTTGAAGTTCAGCCATGGATGATCGATCGGTTCGGTTGTGATAAAGGAATTCGTTAGTGAAGATATTCAAGAAGCGCTTATTGAAATACACTGATGAATGCGAGTACAAATTTGAAAAAAGGTGAAATAACTGAATTATGGCTTTCAAAAACAGCTAAATAGCAGTATCCGAAAATGTGGTCTAAAATTGGCGAAAATACTGTTATGCTTTCCAACATGGTACTTGGTTGAATGTGGATTTAGTGCAGTCAATAAAATTGTGAAAAAAGAAAGAAAGAAGTAGAATTTATATATGCCTGCAAGGAGACATAAGGCTAAAACTTACCGAAGTTAAGGCGTCGTGCCTGGTTCTGAAAGCCTATCGTGATATATAGCAATTCACAAAGCGCCCTGAGTGCTCTCAGGGGATTTGAATCTCCGTACCCCCCTGATTCGCGGTATATCCGACGCCGCATTTGTTGCAAGTCTTGCGGATGTCAAGATTATCTCCTGTTGGGTTCCTGGACATTTGGGGATTGCGAGAAATGAGCGCGCCGACGACAGCGCCAAAGAGTCCGCGAGGACTGACTACATGGCAGGAGTGAGGTCGCTCTCTGGGCTGCCTGGTAAATAAGATGGGAGATTGTCGACGGGATCCTAAAGTTGCACGCCATTTCTCTACGACTTTTCCCGTGGACCTATCACCTGCCTCGGTGGCTTCAGGTCACTTTGTGTTGTCTCTAAATTGGGCAACCTCGCAGGACGCACCGCGAGCGGAAGCGCTCGCCTGCGCCTTATTGCGACGACTGCGTTGTCCTCCAGACTGTTCGGCACATTCTTCTTGAAAGTTCCAGTCTGGGTGATCTTCACATATATTACCTATTCCGGTAGCAGGACGAGCGGGGTCGCTATCGCTTGTCCCTGGTAGTCGGAATGGATTCTTGTACATCGGACTTTCGACTACCGGACTTATTGGGGGAGGCTGGGAGGGTCGCCTTCTCCATTTTATTTGATTTTTGTGGGCGTTAGGTGCATGCTCGGGCGCCGGGGTCAGGTGGGCGTCCCTCCAACGCTGGAGCATGCATTTTCTTTCTGTATTTTTAGTTGCTTGTTTATCGGTGGGGATTGTTTGTTTTTTCTGTTTTTTATTTGGCAAAATAGCATAATCTCAGGCTAAGGTTTTTTTGCAGCGACTTATGCCCTTGTTAGCAAGCGCCAGATGTGCCCTATTCCCCAAATAAAACGATTTTACCCTCATTTGATCCTCCCCTCCGGTCCCTATAATATCCCCCCCCCTCTCTATCTTCTCTTCGCCCTGCCCCCACCCCTCTGCCGTTTTACCCTCATCCGATCCCCTCTTCCCGTCCCTATAATATCCAGTCGCCAAGAAAATCCCTCTAAAAAACTAATTATCCTCCCCCTCTATTTCTCTTCATCTCCACCCCCCACCCCCCACCATCCCAGTCCTTCTAATACCCTTTCCGTTTTGCTCTCTTCCGATCCCCCCTCCCCTATTGCCCAGTAATATCAAGTCGCCGGGAAAAAAACACCTTAATAAGCCCTGTAATATCCTCCCCTCTATCTTCCCTTCATCCTGTCCTCCTCCAGCCATTTTACCCTCTGGCCCTTTTTATATTCCTCTCCCTTTCTTTGCTCCCCCTCACACTCCCTGGCCCGCGTGTGCCTCGCTTAATAGCTGCCATAATTGATTCTAGATCGTGGCTGAGTGCAACGAGGCCGCCCGCAAGATGGAGCGAATGGAGGAGATGCTGCTCATCTCTCACCAGCTGGATTTCCGCGAGGTGAGGGCCATTCCCCTCATCTCGGCGTCGCGGTGGCTCGTGAAGAGGGGAGAGCTCACCAGGCTCACGTGGCGCGAGGGCGACAACAAGCTCACCTTCGGCAGGAAGATCTCCAAGCACTCCCTCTACCTCTTCCTCTTCACGGATCTTCTGGTCGTCACCAAGAAGAGGAGGTGAGATGCGTCGTCTTTGTACATTTGAGGGCGGAGCGGGTGTTGTTCCCGGTTCTTAATCTCCGGTAGAGTTGTTTGGTTGTTTTCAGTTCTTAATTTCTGGCGAGGTTGTTCCCAGTTCTTAATCTCCGGTAATTACAATTTCAGCTCAGGTTTTGGGTCCATTTAACTATTTTTACTTCCTTTTTCACTTTCCTCTCAAGGGGTTATTTTTATTGTATCCCTTTGTTTCCTCCTATTTATTTTGTTTTCTCTTTCACAGCGATGATCAGCATATGGTCTTGGATCATTGTCCCAGGAACATGGTTCAGGTTCTAGAACTGGAAAGCGCTGACAAGTTCCCAGGTCGAATTCTCGATGGCCATAAAAACCTTATTATTATGACCATGCTGCAGAACCACGAAAACAAAACGGTCGAAATGGTATGGTTGTTGTTCCATTTTTCTGTTGTTTTTGGCTCATTTTCCCCCTCTCTTGAGTTTTAAGCTTTCAAAAGATGCGAGAAATTAGAGATTTAAGTGTTTGTATTCGGTCAGATTCTTGGGAACTTTTGAATGTTCAAAATCTTTGGACATAGCATAGACCTTTTCGGTTCTGATGAGTACCCCCGCTTCCAAATGCATTTGTTTTGCCCGGATAAAGAACCCCCGCTTCCAAATGCATTTGTTTTGCGAGGGTAAAGAACTAAGGTGTAAACAGACAGTGAGAAATACAGGCAATACACGGGACAGGTGTCATCAAAAAAGATGAAATTATCTGAACAACGTCAGCACACTTAAGTCGCGTGCTCTCAATTATTCTGACCTTACGACCTTCAAAACTTTCAAAAACTCTTTACAAAGTAAAATGGTTACCGACCGACATAGTAACTTATAGAGGTCGTGTGCACGCGACAAAAAAAAACATGTACCTATCCCTCAAACGAAGAAGTCCGTATGAAAAAATACATCGGGTGTGGTAAATCGCCCGATGGAGTCTCGATTCGGGGTTGGCTTCCATACGTTATAGATACATTTGGTTCGGATTCCACGTTAATCAATAGGTCCTCAGCGAGAAAAGCGTGCGCATATTGGTTACTACAGGATCGTTTTAGAGGTATCGTAATAAATTGTCGCTAGTTACCCACTAAAAATGGATTCGAATACCATTTCTAAAGGTTAAATGTGTAAAGATTTAGACCGACCGTTTAAAGGTGGGGTCCTTTTGAGCTTATAGCAACCACCATAGTCACCCCCGTCTCAAGGGATTGGGGGTGAATCTGCCAGCTATGTCTCACCCTGTCCTCTCACCTCACGGTTGATACTGGATAACTGATGCGAACACCCTGTTTATTCGTGGCTTCTCTCCCACAGGTGCTGTCCTGCCCTCTGGAATCAGACAGGACGAGATGGATGGAAGCAGTCACTCCACGCATCTCCGATAACCCGGACGAGAAAATATACGAGGAATGGGATTGCCCCCAGGTATTATCTCATACTGTTGAACAAAGTCCCCACTGGGGGACCAGAGGTTAAGATCGAAATAGAGCGGTCAAATTTTCGCGCCTGAAAACAAGAATTTAGCCAAGGCCCTGAAGTTGCTCGAGGCAATAGTCCTTCCCCCGTTCTTCTACTCAGCCTCTATGGTAGAGATTTTCAAAGATTCTTCCGTAGTGGCGCCTTTTGCCGAATGCTAACAGGTTTCGGAGAGTTGTCCTCCCCCTTCTGTCCCTACTCCTGCTATTTAGTATGCAGTGACCATAATGATGTTGAAAAACTCGCCCTACACCTAAACTATGTTACATGACTAAATTAGCATTCAAGCTGCAACTGAATTGATAACTACCTTCCTTTAGAACAGGGCGTAGAACCACCTCGCTATTACATTACTTAGCATTTTATTCCCCTTAAACGCCCACCTCTGCTCAAGGTTAGTTACTCTAAACACATGACTACAATTCGGAGAACACATCACACACACACACACACACACACTACAAATAAAGCAAACACACAAATGATCACCCTTGCACTCATTAACATCGACAAGCAATTCAGCTGCTCCATACTTGCCTACATCAGTGTGAGTTGGTGAACCATCTTGCGTTCACACACCTTAGAACAAACACTACAAAGGACAGCGCCGAAACCAACCCCCCGCCCAATATCACGCACATAAAAGGCCATTCAATTTGTTAGTCCAAACCCTCTCATAAAAGCTATATTCCACCTTTGACCCAGAAAAAGAAACGGCGATAGACAGCCATTTTAGAGATTTTTTTTTTAATTTAGGACCCCAACTGGCGACTGACTTGGGGCATAAGTCGCCGTACTCTTTAATCATTTTAGAGAACCTTCCCAAACGTACCTAATATTTGATTGTCAAAATTAAGCACCAAACTACGTTGGTTCTGATCTAGTCGTTAATTAGACAAACACTAATTTCAAGTTTATGGACCAAAACAAAATAGTGAAGATCTTGTCTCCCCATTGGCCACGGCTAAATATCAAATGATTCATTTGATTGAATCCTATGTTTTTATAGCTATGCCTTCTCTCGATCTTCTCGATACAAAGTAGTTCAAGTTCTTTTTGAGTGTTCGCGCGCGCACTAGTACGTAATTTGCATGCGGAGACTGAAATATCTCGTGTGTACGTATTTTCATACAGGGATTAAAATATGACCTTATTGTGCGTACAAAGACTGAAATGGGATCTCAGTTGCGCATAGTTTTCAAAAGGGACTGAAATATGGTCTCTTTTGTACGTACAGGACTCTAATATTACCTCGTGCGTACGTACAGAGACTGAAATATAACCTTGTTTGTACGTACCTTGCCTACAGGGGCCGAAATAAGACTCGTAAACCTCTGAAGCGTCTCTGTTAGGCGCAATTTGGTGAAATTTCTTTCAGTGCTGTTCCATTTTGGATTCCTCTTTCATAAGCCTGCCCCTGATGGTACAATCCCTTTTCCTTTTCCTGTTAGCCAGTTCTTATCCTGATTGACCTTCCGCTTACTGACCTACCTTCTGGTTCCAGGTCCAGGCCATCCACTCATATGTGGGGCAGCAGCCCGATGAATTGTCCCTTGAGATCTCCGATGTCTTTAACGTTCTTAAGAAAACCTCTGACGGTATGGGGCACTTTTTTTTCGCGGGTTGCAAGGATGGGGGGTAGGGGTGGGGTTATGCTGTTTTTGTATAGTCTACCGGGATTGGTTTATTGGTGTTTGTAGTGGTTGCGTGTTTACAGTTGTTTGTATGTACAATGATGAGTTGTTTTTGTAGTTGATGATTGTTTAAAGTAGCTAGGTAGCGTCATTCGTCTATTGACCAGAGAGGAACCACCCGACCTGATGAGACCAACATAAAAATCAGAATGACAATTGCTGGTCAGCTTGAGGACACCAGGGGGCGATCTTTGCATGCGGAGAGTATTTGTGTGTTTGACACATCAACGATCAGGTAGAAACCTTCGTCACACGAGAGGGGAGACTTTCGCGTCATGAGCTATGAAGACCAGAGAGGAAAGACGGCTGACGTTTGTGTCCGCTCTCGCTAGGATTGAACCTGGTACCTTGACGTTAGGTATGGAGGTACGCCCGAAGGCACCAGGACTGGGCCTCGTAGCGAGGGCGGGTGGCTCGTTTTCTGTCAGGAGTATGTAGATATGAGTGCTTCCATAGAAGACACTGGTACTTTATTGGCAGGGTTCCTGACCAGAAGAGAGAGATAGATGATATGTTGTGCTATGAAGACAAAAGAGAAACGATAGCGGTGTTGTGATTGGCTATGTGCATAATGCGTGTGGAGCTTTTTAGCCCCCGTGGGGGTGATATCAGCGTATCTGCCCAATGGGGGCCAACTCTTGACGTCGCTGAAAGCTTCATTTCAGCGGTCGCTAGGATTGAACGCCCCACCTCATCGTCAGAAATCCAACGTCGTATGCACTAAGCCATACAGTAGCTCGACTGTTTACAGTTAATAGTTGTTTATTGGGTGCTATTTCGCAGTCTAGAACAGGGCGTCAACATGTCCTTGTCTAGACGTCTTTGTTGACCACTTATTTGACTCCCCAAATGACTCTCATACTGAGGTGATTAAGTGGGAGAGGGCTAACAGACCCAGAATGGCCGTGACTAGGTAGAGTGCGACGAGGGGCAATGTAGCCCCTAAATAGCGAAGAAATTTTCATGAAAAGCGTAGTATTGGACAGATGTGTGGGTTGTGGTGGATGATACATTTGTGGGGAAGACTGCGATGTAGCGCTTCAAGAAAATTGAGAATTGGTCTCTGTTGGAATGAATGCCTGGTTAATTGTCCAGCACCCCTTTTTCTGGGGTATTTTGTCGTGTTTTACCCAGAACTGGGAACCCAGAATTGGCTCCTGATAGATCAAAGTTGTTTAGCTGCTTATTTTATGTTGTTTAATAAAATCAAATGACAAAAATAGCCAAAATTTCGCTATAATGCTAACGAATGAAAGGTTTCATGTAATCATTTATTTTTGACTCATTTTGTTATCATTATTGGTTATGTTTCGGCTACTTTTCGTTCATTTGGTCGCACTATACGAAGATTTTAGTCATTCGTTGCTATTGGCTATATTTTTAAGTCATTTTGTCGCATTGTACCATATTTTAGCAATTTCATCACAGTATAGCGATATATCAGCTATTTTTGGTTCCCCTTTTAACCCTAAAGTTGGGTTAGATATGAAATACTTATTAACTACCCTTTTTTTATCTTGCTGGTAGGGTGGTACCAGGGTGAAAGATTACGCGACGGGGCTCGAGGCTGGTTCCCTGGTAACCACACGTCTGAGATTGCGTCGGCTCACGTGCGAGCGAGGAATCTTCGTCAGCGCTATCGCCTACTCGCTGTCTCCGGCTCGATCGTGGACGGCCTCAAGAAGGAGAAGGAACGATTCGAGAAGGAGGAGAAGAAGAAAGACCGCCGCAAAACCATCACCATTAAGGAAGTCCTGTGAAGACTCGGATTTCTTATAGCCCCTAACCCCCTCTCCAAATGGTATTTCATTTTTGACCCGCGAGATTAATTGATGAGTAGTGGTGTTACCTTGGGAACTATAGCACCGGCCCAGTGGCTCGAAGGCATTCTTCCCCAAGGCACACTAGTTCAGGGTTAGATGTATGGGTCGTTCAGGATGTTCAGTGCTGCTCATAATCGAATTTAGTTTTAGTGACAAGAGTGAAGGGGTAATAACCGATTTCAGTAATAATCAGTAATCAGAATAATCTATTCCAGTGGTAATCTGTAATCAGAATAACCCAGTTCACTAGTAAACTGTATTCAGAATCTAGTTCGGTGGTACTCATTGTTATGAACATTTCTTCTCGAAAGCCCTTGTACACTCTTATGCGGGGTTTTTTTTTAGTTTCCGTGAGTACTTTTTCTGGCTCGGGCTCACGAATGGAAGCCATTTTCACGGACTTTATTTCAAGAGAGCGGAGAATAGGGATGTTTTAAAGTTGAATTTGCTACGAAAGGACGGTTCCAATGCTTTATGTAAAGATGGATTATTTCTAAAGGACGGTTCCAATGCTTTATGTAAAGATGGATTATTTCTAAAGGACGGTTCCAATGCTTTATGTAAAGATGGATTATTTCTAAAGGATGGTTCTGATAGAAACTCTTCTCTAGTTTCAATGATTTCTAAGCCTTTTGAAAGCATCAATAAAGAGAATCGATATTTTCCTCAAACAAAAATGAAGTTCGAAAAAATGGATACAAAGCTTAATTTTAACAAATGAGTACATTAAAGAAAAACATGGTTGAGGTCAGTACTGAAAGCTAAATAAAGGTGAAAATGTCTAAAATTGTTTAGATCTGTTTTTTCTTATTTTCAAGTGCTAAAAAGTCCATAGTCTTCCATTAACTTTTTCTTCTATCATCATAACTGACCTATTTTTCCTATAAATTACCTGGTTCGATTTACTCCCAAGCGAGACATTCCTAAGCTTTTCAGCCTATATCAGATCTTTTATGTAATTAATAAACATTTATTTTTCTCTTCCAATTAAATAAAAAAGACTGAGGACATTTTCGTATTGCTAAAAAGAAAGGACAGTAATATAACCCTTGGTTGATTTTCAAAGCCTGGCTTCGTAAACTTATTTTAAATGAAAATTAGCGCAGAAAAAAATTACATGAATAAAAATGGGATATTTTTAGTTACATTTTATCTCCTATTGATTGTCAATTAAAGGTTAGGATAATATGAAGGACGACTGTGTCTTATTACTAAACAAAAAACAATTAACTAGACATCATTCGAAAACATTTAATAGCAAATTTCTTTAAATTAGCGAATTAATTGAAACTTATTTTATTCTTTGTCTATTTTTTTTTAAATGATGCTTATTTTTTGCTAGGCCAAAGGCCACCCCCCTCCTCCCCAAACTTTTAGCCGAATTCTTTTTAAATATGAAAAAACGCTTCTTTTTTTCTCCATTTAAATTTGCTCAAATAATTTCATTATGCTTGACTCGTTTTTAGGGGTAGGTAGCTATTTCCTCTGATAAAGGTTAAAAGGGAAAATCTATTTTAGAAATAACTTCGATAAAACTTTCGAATATACGAAAAAATAAAATATAGAGACTCATGCTTAAATTTGAATGACTTTATGAACTTCATTTATAATTCTTTTTTTTTTACCTTAAAAAAAAATGATAAGCATTTTTTCTGAACTTCACCATTTTGTTTTTTCAAACTTTAAGCAACTCTCAGAATGAACTCGGAATTGGACGCACTCGCCCCCTTGAACCTTTGTGTGAACACACTTCCCCCAGAATATCGGCCACTATTTCATTGAGTCCTAGTAATACCTGCCCCAGTACTGTAACAGGAGTGGTAGTTACCATCTACTACGAGTCTTTAAAATATAGTGTTATGAATAAAATGAAATAAATCTATAATCGTTATGACGTCGTAGTGCATCGCATTCATCGAAAATTGGGAAAACTTTGCCTAATCTTTAAACTATCTTCACCTCTACCCCTATTTTATAAACCAATTCACGCCCACCATCCTCTACACCAAACACGCACCCACACTCACAGCCACACCCATATATATATATATATATATATATATATATATATATATATATATATATATATATATATATATGTGTGTGTGTGTGTTTATGTATAAAAATGTTTTTAGGAAATTATCTTTAGAATGAGGTCTAATTAATTGGTTTTGTTTAGTAAAAATAAGACTCGGTCGTCCTTGATATTGACCAAAGGTTATTTTCTTGACATATATTAATTTTATGATCTTGGCATAAGTTTGATGTGTAAATACAGTATTATTGTAGTTATATGCAATTTGTTGTTACGGCTAAGATTTATTTATGCAAATTTTTACAAACTAATTTTGAAAATTTAAAAAAATGATTGTTGAATGTTGCTAAATTTACTTGATGATTTCTAGGTTTTTCTGTTGCTGAAATTTATAAAATATTTAAATTTGTATATAATGTATATAAAGTTTTATCTTTTTAACTATTTTACTGAAAATTTCATTTTTATCTTATTTTTTAGTACATTTGTTTATAAATTTTATATCCTTAGTGGAGAAATTAAAAAAAAAAAAATTAGCCCTTTTTTCTAAATCCTATGAAAATGGCGAAAAGGAACTATAAAAACTTCAAAATTGTTTAATTAGTATTAACCATTTGTAAGTTAAATATGGCTTTAACAAAAAAATGTTATCGTAAGACAGACTATGCATAAACATCCAAATTACACCCCCGTAAGGGGTGCTAGATTTGCCATCCTGGCCGCCGTGCCAACGGGACTCAGCACCCCGTCCGACCCCAGCTTAGCCTCTTCTCCTTCCTTCAGACACTTGTGTTTCCTCGCTTTTCATACAACCTCTCCAACAACTTTCTCTGGTCAGCCTCTAATTTCACAGGGTAGATGCTGACCTTCTTCTCAGCCAACGGTCCCGGATCGGGGCTGAGGGGGAAGGTCACAATGCTCTCTAACCTCTGAGCTTCGGTTTGGGATAGTGTTTTTTAACAACATGCTTCATCCCCACCAATACCTTCCTCACATCCTTTTTCCTTCTCCTTTCACACTCAGTATTACGCCGTGTCCAAGGTGGAGCCCCCATGCTGATGGACTGCCAGGCTACCAGGCGGGAGGGGTGGCGCCAAATGGCGGCACCTGGCTCTGCCAGGCCTATAATACCTCTTGCAGTGCGGGCAACTGCGAGAGGTGTTTAACTATTGCGTCCCGTGGTACAAATAGGGTCACCATGCCCAATGATGAGTTAAAAAAACCAAAAAAAAAACCTTTAACCCTCCCTAAAACAACGACGGAGCAGCCCTCAGGCAGCTCCAGCGAAAAAATGGAGGTCCCCACCCCACCTGTATTGCGCAAGGAACCCTCCATATTTCTCTAACCGGAGAGGAGGCTTACTCCTCTCCTTGGCCTACGGGTGGTGGGGACTCCCCCTTACCACCTTCTCTGGAGGTGCTTTCGGGCACCTCCTTTTTTCCAGCGGCAGTCCCCACTTTTCTTTCCAAGGGAACTGCCAAGAACGCCAGCAGGCAGCCCATAGCCAACCGCTCCCCATCAAAGCGGCTCGGTAGCGCAAACCCCCTAAGGGGGGAGAGGGAAGCTAGGCCCCTTCGGTCACTTCCCTCAAAAGACCTAATGGCAAAAATATTAAACCTTGTCGGGGTTAAGGCCTGTGCCTCCCCACACAAGACTGGTGACACTGCCAAGGGGACCTGCGATGTCCTGGGAGGGGATGGCCAACTGGAGGCCCCTACTGTGATAGACATGGTCCTTGAGGAAACCCAGCCTCAGACGGTAGGGCCTTCCATGGGGGGGAGAATCCGGGCTCGGCGCCAAACACCGAACTTGAATCCGCCCCTATGCAAGGTCCTCCTCAAATGGCTAGGGTTTCTGAGGCAGTACAAGGAGGGGAGGGATCTCCGACCGGTGCCCCTACGACTACCAGGACCTTCTCCATTTCGGAGAAGGACCTGGCTGAGGCCGGTCCATCTGGCCTTGGGGCTTCTGCCGGCGGAGGTGAGAATCGGGTTCATTCCCCGCCCTCCTCTCCAAAAAAGAAAAGGATGAAAAAGACTCGGGGCTCCTCTCCATCCGCGGGGGCTGCGGGGACGGATGGATCTGCTGCCACTTTGGCAAGCGACCAAGCCAAAATCGGCCCATCCGGTCTCTCTGCATCCCTAGGTGAGAAGCCCCTGACTATGACAAAGAACAAAAGTGCACAGAGCAGAGCCTCTTTGACATCGGGGCTCGTGATTCAGAGGTTACCTGGCGTTTTCGAGCCCGCTGGCTTTAAACGCTTCCTCGTTATTCGCTCCACTGATGGCACCATGTTGTCCAAGGGCAACATGATCCATCACAGGAGCGGATTAGCTAGTGCAATTGGTAGAGAGCCGAAGGTGCCCGTTTCTCGGACGGGAGTCTTCTGGCGAATGCGGCGAATCCCGCCGAGGCGGCCAAGATAAGTGTTCTTCGGACACTTCATGGCACCCCGGTGAGTGTGACGCCGCACTCTACCATGAACTTTGCGAAAGGAGTAGTTAATGCAACGGAACTCGTTGACTAGTCCATTGAGGACATCACCTTAGAGCTGGCCGACCATGGGGCGGTCAAGGTCGAACGTATGATGAGAAAACAGGGAGGGACCTCGAGACCCACCATTACACACTTGGTCACGTTCGACTGTGACAAGCCCTCAGGGGCGGTGCGTGCTGGTTGGTACCGCTACCGCGTGAAGGCATTCGTGCCACTGCCACGGCGGTGCTATTACTGTCACCGCTTCGGCCATACGCATCGCTCATGTAGACGTGCAAAGTCGGGGTCACCCGAAGTCTGTGTAATTTGCTCCAAGGTCGCACACGATAAGTCCAAATCGTGTGTGGCCAAGTGTGTCAATTGCGGAGAGCCGCACCCTGATTCTTCGAAGCAATGTGGTGCATATCTCCTTGAGAAAGAAATCCTGGCCGTTCAGGCCCAGGATAGACTCTCATTCCGCGAGGCTAAGGACTTGGTCCTGGCGCACCCGGCTCTGCCTGGGACGTCATATGCCTCAATAGTTAGAAAGGCACGCTCTGCGCCTGCCTAATCCTAGGCCAAGGAGCCCGGTTGTTTCCGTGCCCATTCGGAGCCCTTCTGCGGGCTCTACCCAACCCGGGCGCTCCCCTGGTAAAGCTGGCGGCAAAAAGGGTTCACACCCAGCCCCGGCTAAAACCAGGGCTCCCCCCTCTTCCCCCAGCGTGACCGTTTTCTGTAAGGCGAAACGGCCACGCGCCTCCACCGAGTCGTTAGACTCACAGGAGGCAACACCCCTGAAGATGGTCGCTAGGCCATCCTCGGTGGTTCCTAAAGCTGTCCCCCGTAAGGAGGACAGCAACAAAGGAGCTTCGGCTCCTTCGCCCACGCCCCGAGGTGGAGCGAGTGGCTTGGAGACGGTGGTTACTCGAAAAGAGGGCTCCCCGCCTCCGAAGCCGCAACGCCCGCCTAAGGTTTCGAGGCGGAGGGAGGAAAAGACTCGCATGGTTAGCCAAACCTCCCCCAATAAGTACTCGAAGGCGACAGCGCCTTCAGCGCTTTGTCCGGCCAAAAGCTCCCGGGGTTCTGCCCCCCGTGATGCGTACGGCCATTGCCGTGAGGGTCTTCAGTTCAAAGAGGGCCCCCGCGTCTCCTCCGAGCTAGACCTGGAGGGCATATTCATTCATTGGAATTTGCTGTGGACTCCGGGCCAACTGGGAGGAGTTGTGGATGCTCGTCTCGTCCCATTCCCCGTTAGCGATCTTTTTGCAGGAGACCATGCTAGGACCGTGCCCCCTGCCTGCCCTCCTGGGGTATAAGGGTCTTGCGACCCCACCACCGCGGGATGTCCGGGCTGGGGGATGCGCGGTTTACACTCTACATGATGTCTCCGTTCTTCCTTTCTCTTTAGATACCTCCTTTCAGGCAGTGGCTGTGCAGCTGCACCTGGATAGGAGGTATACTATCATTTCTGCGTACATTCCACCGTCAGCTGACTTCGACGCGGGGGACTTCCGCCGCGTCGTGGCACGGTTGCCGAGGCCCTATCTCTTGCTTTGAGATCTGAACGGCAGGCATCCTCTCTGAGAAGATTACTCCATAAATCCCAGGGGACAAGTCCTTTCCGATCTGATCGAAGAGCTTGAGATGGGTGTCTTAAACGTGGATGAGTTTACGCATCACTGTCCGAGAACCGCTTCATTTTCTTGCCTTGACCTATCTTTGTGCTCTTCGGATGCGCAGCCTGATTTTGATTGGGGGGGGGGGGGTGAATGACCTCTATAGCAGTGATCACTTTCCCATTCAAATATCATTTTCAGGGCAACTGCCGCCTGAGAGACCACCTCGGTGGTGCTTGGCGCGGGCGCGGTGGCCTGCATTTCAGGAAATGACTGAATTCTCTATCTCAGTCGAGGAGTTTAGGTCGGTAGATGAGGCCGTTGAGTTCTTCTCCGGCAACCTCATCGCCGTGGGCCTGACTTCTATTCCTAGGACGTCTGGCTGTTTTGCACGCCGACCACTCCCATGGTGGTCGGCCGAGTGTGAGACGGCCCTCGAACAGAAGCGTTATGCCTACATGCGCTATAAGCGCCGCCCGAACGATTTCACTGTCGCTGAATTTCGTCGGGCTAGGGCTAGGTTCCGGTATATTTCGAAGCACGCCCGCCGCTCTTCTTGGCGGGCATACGTGTCTTCACTTAACGGGAAGACCCCTTTAGCTGAGGTGTGGAAGTGAGTCAAAATGATTCGGGGCAAGTTCTCGCAGGACCCCCTCCCGTTCTCCAGGAGGGTGGGACCGAGATCTCGGCCCCCACGTCCGTAGCGGAGTCCTTAGCGACCGCTTTTTCCGCATTCTCTAGCCGTGATGCTGCTCCGCCAGCATTAAATGCACGTCGTGATGTCGCGGAAGGTCGCCGGCTGGACTTTACCTCCAGAGGCGGATAACCCTTCAACGACAAGTTTACTGTGAGTGAGTTGCGTTCCGCTCTCGCTTCATGCGCGGAACCCTTACATGTTACGGATGTCCCGTACGCCATGCTTCGACACCTGGGTGAGCGAGGCATGGCCTTTCTGTTAGATTTGTTCAACAGGATCTGGGTGGAAGGTCTTCTCCCAGACTCCTGGCGAATCGCTACTCTGCTCGCCTTTCGCAAACCGGGGAGAGATCACTCTACTCCGACCGGTTTCCGCCTAATCTCTCTAACCTCTTGTGTGTGCAAGTTGATGGAGAAATTGTTAAATGTTAGATTAGCCTTTTTCATGGACTTCGGAGGCCATCTGTCTTCCTCACAGTGCGGCTTCCGCAAGTTACACTCCACGTCGGATTCTTTGCTCCGACTAGAAAATGCTTTTTGCGAGGCTTTCCTTCGTAGACAGCACAACGCCACGGTGTTTTTCGATCTGGACAAGGCTTATGATGCCGCATGGCGATACGGTATCATGGAGACTCTCCACACGATGGGGGCAAGGGGACGCCTGATGTGTTTATATCTGAATTTTTGCGAGATCGTCGATTCTGCGTACGGGTGGGGGGAGCCCTCTGCGGCACAAAGAAGCAGGAAGAGGGTGTCGCCCAGGGAAGCGTCCTCAGTGTCAGACCCTTTGCCATGAGCATCAACGGCATCACCTCGGTGCTGCCGGAAGATGTTCTCTCTATGCTCTACGTGGACGAACTTTCGATCTCTTTTGGAGCAGCCCAGATGCCAACTCTGGAGCGTCGTCTCCAGCAGGCATTGAACCGCGTCTCTCGCTATGACGAAGCGCACAGGTTTCGGTTTTCTTTGGCCAAGACTAAGGTGGTGCACTTCTGCCGCCATCCATGGCTCCACCTCGACCCAGAGTTGTTTCTTGATAAGTTGCGCCTGGATGTGGTTGAATCGCACCGTTTCCTCGGTCTTGTATTCGACCGACGCCTCACCTGGGAGGCTCATATTCGCAGCCTTAGGGTCTGTTGTACCCGCGCGATGGATATTCTCCGTTCCGTGACGTTCAGCGCTTGGGGCGCTGATACGGCTACTGCCTTACTTTTTTATCGATCCTTTGTTCGTTCGAAGCACGACTACGGATGCGAGTTTTATGCATCCGCAGCCGAGCGTTTATGCGGAAGGTGGATTCGATCCACCACACCGGCCTTCGCCTTGCGACCGGTACCTTTGGCACTTTCCCCATTGAGAGCCTGTTGGTCGATGCTGGTGAGATGCCACTCGTTTTGCGCCGCGTGCAGGGCATCACTCGCCTGTACGCGCGAGCCCGGCGCCTCCCCCAGTCGCCAACAGCTTTCACAGCATCCGCAGCTTATCTCGACGGTGCCTATGCCGCCGAGAGACGCCAGTCATACCTTAAGCCCTTTGGGCTTAGGGCCAGGAAACTCCTTCGAGACCTCAATATAGCTCTCGGGCCGGTGGCACCCCTGGTTCTGCCCAGGACGCCACCCTGGATGGTACCACATTTGGCTATTTGTCGCCACGCCTCTGCTCCCAAAGCTAGTACGGCGCCGGGAGTATTGCGTTCGACCTTTTTGGAGCACACCTCGTGTCACGCTGGAACCGTGTCAGTGTATACGGATGGCCCCACGTCCCAAGAGGGGGTCGGCTTCCACGCCGTATCCCCTTTGTTTGAAGTCAGCGGGGCTCTGCCAGGCGCTGCGTCTGTCTTCACGGCCGAGCTGGTGGCAATACACCACTCGGTACGGAAGATTACGCGACGTGCCCGGTTCTGAGATCGGATTGTGATCTAGAGCGACGTACAAAGTGCCCTGAGTGCTCTCGGAGCATTGGAATCTCCGCATCCCCTGGTTCGCAATATCCGTGACGCCACGGTTTTGGCGAGCCGGCAGATGTCGAGATTATCTTCTGCTGGATTGCTGGACATGTAGAAATTTCGTGGAATGAGCTCGCCGATGAGGGCACCAAAGAGTCTTCGAGGACTCTGTGACCGGACCCGCGTTTTGCTCTTCCTTACACCGACTACATGGCAGGAATACGGGCAGCTCTTAGGACTGCCTGGCATAAAAGATGGGAGATGGTCGAAGGGAACCTAAAGTTGCATGCCATTGCGCCGCGACTGTTCTTATGGACCTAGCCCCTAATGCCGCGACGGCTTCAGGTATTTTTCTGCTGTCTCCGAATCGGACACACTTGTGTGACGCATCGCTATTTGATGGAGCGCTTGCCTGCGCCCTATTGCGACGACTGCATCGTCCTCCATACTGTTCGGCACATTCTTGTCGAATGTCCCAGTCTGGATGATCTTCGCGCACGCTACCTGTCCCGGTACCGGGATGGGCGGGGTCGCTACCGCCTGTCTTTTGTACTCGGGACGAGTGCCTGCACATTGACTGGTGGACTTGTTGACTTTTGGGGAGAGGCCAGTTTCTCCCTTTCCTTAACTAAGTTTTGTTGTTGTTTTTGTTATTGTTATCGCTTCCTAATTGTTATTTCTTTTTATTTTTGTTTTCTGTTTAAATTTTTTAAAGTAGCTTAGAAATAGGCTTTTTGTTTACGGCGATTTATGCCTAATTGGGCAGTCCTCACATAGCCCCTTAAAAAAAATAAAAATACGCCGTGCCCAAGGTGGAGCCGCCATGTTTAAGGGCTGCCAGTTCACCAGGCGGAAGGGGGGGCCTTAAATGGCGGCACCTGGCTCTGCTAGGCCTGTACGCGCACCCCTTGCAGAGCGAGCTACTGCGAGGGATCATAAGCTATTGCATCCCGTAAGAAAAAGAGGGTCACCATGCCCAATGATGAGTTTAACAAAAAAGTCCCCTTAATTTCCCCGCATCCACCGTCTGAGCCGCCCTCGGGCAGCTCCACAAAAAATGGAGGCCTGCCCCCCTTCGCTTGCTCAGAGGACCCTCGAAATTTCTCTAACCTAGGAGGAGGCTTACTCCTCTCCTTCGCCTACAGGTGTAGGGGACTCCGCCTTCTCTGGAGGTGCTTGCGGGCCCTTCCCTCTTTCCAGCTGCATTCCCCCCTTTTCTTTCCAAGGGAACTGCCGATAAAGCCAATAGTCGACCGCTTCCCATTGAAGTGGCTCGATAAGGCAAACCCCATTAGGTGGGAGAGAGAAGCCAGGCCACTTCGGTCGCTTCCTTCAAAAGACCTGCTGGCAAGAATATTGAACCTTGCCGGGGTCAAGACCTGTGCCTCCACACACGTGACTTGTGACAACGCTGCCAACGGGACCTGCGATGTGTTAGGGGTGGGGTGAAGTGGAGGTGGCCAACTGGAGCCCTTCCCTGAGATAGACATGGTCCTTGAGGCAACGCAGCTTCAGAAAGTAGGGCCTTCCATGGGAGCGAATCCGGGCTCGGCACCAAGCACCGAACCCGAATCCACCCCTATGCAAGGTCCTCAAAAGGTTAGGGTTTCCGAGGCAGTACAAGGAGGGCAGGGATCTCCTCCGACCGGGGCCCCTACGACTACCAGGACCTTCTCCATTTCGGAGAAGGGTTGGCTGAGGCCGGTCCATCTGGCCTAGGGGCTTCTGCCGGTGGAGGTAAGAAGCGGGTTCATTCCCCGCCCTCCTCTCCAAAAAAGAAAAGGACGAAAAAGACAAAGAAGACTCGGGGCTCCTCTCCATCCGCGGAAGCTGCGGGGACGGATGGGTCTGCTGCTTCGGTAAGCGACCAAGCCAAAATCGGCACATCCGGCCCCTCTGCCCCCAAGGGTGAGGAGCCTCCGACTAAGACCAAAGGTGCGCAGGGCAGAGCCTCGATAACATCGGGGCCCGTGATTCAGAGGTTACCTGGCGTTTTCGAGCCAGCTGGCTTTAAACGCTCCCTCGTTATTCGCTACACTAATGGCAGCATGTTGACCAAGGGCAACATGATTTTTGTGGTATGATATTACATTATATCAATACCATATTATATCTATGGGGGAAGGGACTAATAACTTAAAAGCGAACCCTTAAGGGGGGAAGGCCACGAGTTTCTATGCGCGGCGCATCGAGAAAAGAGTGCAAAACGAGGTCAGCTAAAATTTGGGCAATGGCCAAGCTCAAGTTTATTTAAAGAGACATGTACAATTTTTTATTTTTTTTTTACATAAAATAAGAGAATCGATGGGCAGAATTAAATTCTTAAATGAGGGGGGAATTGCAGAGTTATTCATCAGACTCTGAAGTTAAAAATTAATGCGTTAAAGAAGGCTACTATTCCATTGGGGAGGATTATCTCAAGTGGGTTGCTGAAAGGGAAGAGGGGTTGGCATACGGAGTATTCCGGGTGAGACGTCAGGCTAAGGTTTCACGGATGTCTTCAGCAGGCAATAAATGTGAGGGCGAGGGCACTCGGAGCTTCTGAGCGGCAAGTTGACATGATGACAGTGCTCCAAAAGGGGGGGGGGGGCGGTAACGTCCGGTCCAGGAGAGAATATTTTAGCCACCTGAAGACGAGGAGGGAATGAGGAGGGCTTCGACAGGAGTTGATGAGTGGAGTCGGAAAAATCGCTCGGTGGCGATCGTCAAATGGGTTATTTCCCATGGCTGGGTTAATTCCAGCACACGAAAAGTTCAGCCGTCACTTTGATTCGTTGTTAACACCTGACTTAAACTACGGGAATGCTTCTTGAATCCTGGCGGGACTCCTCAACTCTGTATCCCACCTGGAAGACGAGCCCTATATATCCGAGGCTCCCCTCGCAGGGGTGGGGGAAACAGCGCTACTCTCGAATGGCCTGGAATCTTCACGCCCAGGCGATTCTAACCCGCCAAAAGGTGGTCCGAGGTGGACGCGGTTCGAGGCTATCGCTTGTGGATGTGTGGGGGGATGAAGCTTACCAATTTAAGCCTAACCAAATTCTAGAATTTTCTTTAGCGCATAGACGTCATTTCCGTGCTGGAAAAAAAATTTTCACGTGGAATTCACCCACAATGATCCATAAGAGGAGAGCTTTAGCTAGTGTAATTGGTAGATAGCCGAAGGTGACCCATATCTCGGACGTAAGCCTTCTGGCGAAAGGGGCGAATCCCTCCGAGGCAGCCAAGATAAGAGCTCTTCGGACACTTGATGGCGTTCCGGTGAGTGTGACGCCGCACTCTACCATGAACTTTGTAAAAGAAGTAGTTTATGCGACGGAACTCGTTGACTACTCTATAGAGGACATCACCTTAGAGCTGGCCGAACATGAGGCAGTCAAGGTCGAACGTGTGATGATAAAACAGGGAGGGGCCTCGAGACCCATCCCTACACTCTTCGTCGCGTTTGACTGTGACAAGCTTCCTGAGTCGGTGCGTGCCGGTTGGTACAGCTACCGTGTGAAGGCCTTTAAGCCACTGCCGCGGCGTTCTATTACTGTCACCGCTTTGACCATACGAATCGCTCATGTTTCCGTGCAAAGTCGGGGTCCCCCGAATTATGTGTAAATTGCTCCAAGGCTGCACACGATAAGTCCAAATCGTGTGTGGCAAAGTGTGTCAATTGCGGAGAGCCGCACCCCGCTTCTTCGAAGCAATGTAGTGCATATCTCCTTGAGAAAGAAATTCTGGCCGTTCAGGCCCAGGATCGATTCTCATTCCGCAAGGCTAAGGACTTGGTCCTGGAGCGCGAGGCTCTGCCTGGGACGTTTTATGCCTCAATGGCGGATGCAGGCCAACGAGCACGGTTGCTTCTGCGCCCTCTCAGAGCCCTTCTGCGGGTTCTACTCAACCCGAGTGCTCCCCTCGTAAAGCTGGCGGCACAAAGGGTTCACACCAAGCCCCGACTAAAACCAGGGCTCTCCCCACTTCCACCAGCGTGACCATTTCTCGTAAGGCGAAACGGCCACGCGCCTCTACCGAGTCGTTAGACTCACAGGGTGCAACACCCCTGAAGTTGTCTTTAGGCCATCTTCCAGGGTTCCTAAAGCCTTCGTCCGAAAGGAGGACAGCAACAAAGGAGCTTCGGCTCCTTCGCCTAGTGGTTAGCTGAGTGTCTCGGAGATGGTGGATCCTCGAAAAGAGGGCCCCCTGCCTCCGAAGCCGCAACGCCTGCCTAAGGTTTCGAGGCGAAGGGAGGAAAAGACTCGCATGGCGAGCCCAACATCCGCTAATAAGTTCTCGAAGGCGACAGCGCCTTCAGCGCATTGTCCGGCCAACAGCGCCTGAGGTTCTGCCTCCGTGAAGCGTACGGCCATTTCTGTGAGGGTTTTCTGTTCGAAGAGGGCCCCCGCGTCCCCTCCGAGCTAAGCCTGGAAGGCATATTCGTTTAAGGAAATTGCCGTAGACCTCGGGCCAACTGGGTGGAGCTGCGGAGGCTCGTCTCGTCCCATTCCCCGTTAGCGATCTTTCTGCAGGAGACCATGCTAGGCGCGTGCCACCTGCCCGCCTTCCCTGGGTATAAGGGTTTTGCGACCCCACCCCCACGAGATGGCCGGGCTGGGGGATACGCGGTTTACACCCCGCATGATGTATCCGTTCTTCTTTTCACTTTAGATACCTCCTTTCAGGCAGTGGCGGTGCAGCTTCACCTGGATAGGAGGTATACTGTTATTTTTGCTTACATTCCACCGTCAGCTGACTTCGACGCGGGGAAGTTCCGCCGCGTCGTGGCACGCTTGCCGAGGCCCTTTCTCTTGCTTAGAGATCTGAATGGCTTACACCCTCTTCGATCAGATCGAAGAGCTTGCGATAGGTGTCCTAAATGTGGATAAGTTTACGCATCACTGCCCGAAAACCGCTTCATTTTCTTGCCTTGATCTATATTTGTGCTCTTCGGATGAACAGACTGATTTTGATTCGGGGGGGGGGGGGGTCGCTGACCTCCATAGTAGTGATAACTTTCCCATTCTTTTATCATTTTCAGGGCGGCTCCCGCCTGAAAGCACATTTCAGTGGTGCTTGGCGCGGGCGCGGTGCCCTGCATTTCAGGAAATGACTGAATTCTCTATCTCAGTCGAGGAGTTTAGGTCGGTAGATGAGGCTGTTGAGTTATTTTCCGGCATCATCATCGCTGCGGGCCTAACTACTATTCCAAGAACGTCTGGCCGTTTTGCACGCTGATCACTTCCGTGATGGTCAGGCGAGTGTGGGACGGCCCTCAAACAGAAGCGTTATGCCTACATGCGAAAATAAGCGACGCCCGAACGATTTCACTGTCGCTGAATTTCGTTGGGCTAGGGCTAGGTTCTGGTATATTTAGAAGCGCGCTTGCCACTTTTCTTGGCGGGCAGACGTGTTTTCACTTAAAAGGAAAGACCCATCTAGCAGAGGTGTGGAAGCGAGTCAAAAGGATTCGGGGCGAGTTTTCGCAGTACCCCTCTCCCGATCTCCAGGAGAATTGGACCGCAATCTCGGACCCCTGCCTCCGTGGCGGAATCATTCGCGACCGCTTTTTCCGCATTCTCTAGCCGGGATGCTGCTCCGCCAGCATTCAATGCGCGTCGTGATGTCGCGGAAAGAAAGTAGAGGGAGAGGTGACGCCCCCTTGTCGCGGGAAGCGAGCTTGTGTGTACCTTTGACTTTTTGAACTTGGTCGGTGAGGGTACCTCTTCTGGGTACCCCTGGTAGGGATTCCCTTGTCGATTTGGTCGGAAACGAGGTTCCAGACTAAGTGCGTCATTCCTTCCTTTTTCTACTCTATCCTTCTCCTTTTTAACTTTTATCCTATCTCTCCCACTTATACAAAAAGAACAAAAACAAAAAGAAGCCTACTCCTATCATGTCACTCTTTCCCTTTTTTTCCTCTATCTATATATAAGGACCTGGCAGCTACCTCACGCGTCAGAAAAGAGACTTTGGAACCTCTATAAACAACGCCAATCGACGCTCACTGGTTGCGAGAGACTAGGACTGGGGTGTCCTAGGCATTGGGGCACGAGGAATGGGATGAGGGTAGTGTTCCGTTAACCCCTTCCCTGGCGCGTAATTATTGACCGTTCCCAGTGCCCGTTGAAAGGTGCCTCTGGTAGCATCGTTCCAAGGTGACGGCCCCTCGTTCCCAGGTTGCCAGGCTAATAAAAAGCCTTGGGTCGAGTCTCTTGGTACGGCGTGATATCCATTGAACGCTGCTGTGAGATCCTGGCCGTTGTGAAGGGAACTAGTAGGAGTTTAGTAAGGGGCGTGCTTCGTTGTTGTTCACCTGGTGACAAATCGATGGCCCCTTCGGGGACCGTCTGTGCTGCTTGGTTGGAAGCCACGGCACGCCGAGGCTTGACGACTCGGTCGGACGAACAGCAGCACATGGAGCGTGCCTTCTGTAAGACTCCGAAACTACTTCGATCAATAGGCGGGAGCGACTCACGCGGTCAGAACTCACCAAACCCCCCTTTTTATATATTGATTGGTCACAAGCTTAAGAAATATAGAGTGTTCAAAATGGCAGGCAAGAAAGGTCCAGCAGCGCTAAAATTCACGTGTGCCACATGCAAGAAGGACAAGTGGTGCGTTGACTTCCCGGAGGGCTGCTATGCGAAATGCCACCCAGGCCGTGTATGCACCACTTGCATCTTTAAGAAGGAAGTGGAGGAAGTAGTGACCTACTACAGGGAAAAAACTACAGACCTCGAAAAGAAAATCGAGAGGCTCAAGGAGGAGCACTCCCACCAGATCCGCAGAGAGGCCGGGCTCGAATGTGGCAGAAACGCCTAAAGGAAAAAAGAAAAAAAAGACAAAAAAGGGAAAGAAGAAAAAGGAAGAGAGAGAAATATAAGAAGAAAAGGTAGAAGAAGTTAATGTTGATAAAAAAAGATGACAAGGGGGGAAAGATGATAAAGAAGAAAAAAAAAAAAGAAGCTTGAAAAGACCATGACGGGGAAGAGAGAGGAATCGGAGAGCTTGCCTCAGAAAATAAAGAATCCGAGCTCAGCAAGCAAATGTGCCAGGATCAGCCTTGTGGGTGATTCCCAGGCACGGGGCCTGCAGTTCCTGCTAGCGGCCCGCCTTCGCACAAGCGTTAAGGTGAGCTGCCTCCCAGGATGTGGAAATGAGCAGGTTAGAGCTGAGGCCAAGAAGTCTCAGATTTCTGAGACTTCAGTCGTTGCCCTTATGGTAAGTGGCAACGACCTCTACCTCAGAGGAGGTAGGGTAGGCCCTCCAGGCGAGATTATAAAGACGGTTATGGGCGCTGTCGACGACTGTGGAGTGAAAACCCGCAGACGCGTCGTAGTGGGGATGCTCCCGAGGTGGGGTCCAAGCCGGACTGCCTACGTGAGGAGCATGTCACTAAACCGGCGCCTTGCAGACCTCTGTACGGCGGAGGGTGTCTTTTTTGTCGACCCCTACTCCGTATTCTATGGTAGAAAAGACCTCTACCAAAGGGATAGGGTGCACCTCTCCTTTAAGGGCAAGGCTTTCCTAGCTAACCTCATCCAGGATGTTGTGGAGCGCACCCAAACGAGTATCCGGCCCATTGGGAAGGCGGACGTACGCCAATACGCCCGAGTCACTCCCCAAACAACCTTCTCGGAGGTTGTCAAAAATGGTGCCACGGCGACAACCAAGAAGTCGGGAAACGGAAGAGTATAGGGGGTCCTACATTAGGGGACTCCCTGAAAGTTCTTCTGTTCAATGCGACGTAGCGACGGAAGAAACCGAAATGGTAGCCATAACAGAATCGTGGATAAAAACCTCAAACCGAGACTTTGAAGGTAAATTCACGGTTCCTGGCTACCAACTCTTCCACAAAGATAGGCCAGACAGAGAGGGTGGCGGTGTAATGTTGTATGTCAAGGATACAATCAAATTTACGAACTCCAACATTATATCCGATCACGAGCTCCTAGGCGTTGACCTAGAGATAGGTCCTGTCAGATACAGGACCCTGGTGCTTTACAGAACCCCTTCCCAACCCATTGAGAAGGACAGGGAACTGTACCAGCTGCTGGGTGAGCTTGTTCAAGGCAGAGTGTGCCTCGTTATGGGCGACTTCAACAGACAAGTTGACTGGAATACCAGGGCAGCCTGTGGCGAGAACGCGCTACTCCTGGAGTTCGCCAAAACGAGTTCCTCACTCAATGGGTCAGAGAACCGACGAGAGGAGATAATATCCTCGACTTGGTCTTCACCTCTGATGATGATATCGTTGAAGATCTCTCTGTAGGCGAAGAGCTCGGTGGCAGTGATCACCAGCTAATTAGATTTACCGCCAAGATCCCGAAGATAAGGTCTGTTGCAAATCAAAGAAAATTTGACTTGAGAAGAGCAGACTTTGTAAGCCTCCGTGCTGGGCTGACTGATGTAAGGCTAGCGGTATGCGAAGATGTTGAGGATTCGTGGAACAATTTCAAAAATAAGTTCATGAGTCTTCAATCAAGTTGCCTCCCTCTGAAATGCCTCCGTCGGTCTTCTGTTCAACCAAAGTGGTTTAATCGGGAAATCGGCCAACTGCTTAGGGAGAAGAGAAATGCGTACCGGCGATCGAAGATCTCGGGTGCCTTTGACGAGTACCGGAGGCTAGCCAGAAGAGTAAAGTCCAGCATAAGGGCGGCTAAGCGGTCTGAGGAACTCCGAGTGGCGAGACTCTGCAAGGAGAATCCCAAGGAGTTCTTCAGCTATGTAAATAGCCGTAAACCAATCCATCGTAGGATTGGGCCCTTAGTGGACGAGGAGGGTGCATTAACTCACTCAGCTGCAGAAAATGCTAACCTGCTCAATGAAAACTTCGTTTCAGTGTTTACTAAAGAGTGTGGTCCCATCCCCCAGCTCACGGATTCCTACTCGGGGGAAAAGTTGGAGGTAATGGACTTCACCGAAGGAGAAATAAAGAAAAAGATCGCTGACCTAAAGACGAATAAGTCCCCCGGACCGGACGGGTTTCTATCCAAGGTGTTGAAGGAAGTGTGCGATGAAGTATCACGACATCTGTGCGCTATCTTAAACATGTCAATCCGGACCGGATACGTTCCTAGAGACTGGCGTGAGGCGGAGGTGACTCCGATCTTCAAGAAAGGAGACCCCAGCCATCCGTCAAACTACCGACCCATCAGTTTGACCTCGATAGTCGGTAAACTCATGAAAAGCATGATAGTGGACAAGATAAAGTCTTATTTAGAGTCAAATCTGCTACTGAAGAGTTCCCAGCACGGCTTCCGAAGGCAACGGTCATGCCTGACGAACCTTGTGGAATTCTTCCACTTCGTGTTCAGTGAGCATGATCGGGATAAAGCGGTGGATGTTGTTTACCTTGACTTGCAAAAGGCCTTCACAAGGTACCACACCACCGCCTTCTCCGGAAAGTGCGTGCGCAGGGTATAGACGGCAAGGTAGCAGGTTGAATAGAGAGATGGCTAAGTGACAGACGGCAACGCGTAGTGGTGAATGGTCGGGCCTCTGAATGGGCATCCGTATCTAGCGGTGTCCCTCAAGGTTCCGTCCTGGAACCACTACTGTTTATTATCTATGTCAACGACATGGACGGAGACATGGTTGCCAAAATCTCCAAATTTGCCGACGACACCAAGCTTGGTATCAATGTGGCAAAGGAGGGGAACACTGCCCGCCTCCAAGAGGACCTTCAAAGGATTGGGAAGTGGTCGGACACGTGGCAAATGCCTTTCAACGTGAACAAATGCAAAGTAATGCATATCGGCCACCGAAACCCCAAATCTCAGTACATCCTTAAGGGCATTGCTCTTGAATCGAGTGACATTGAGAAGGACTTGGGTGTAACTATCTCTAGCGACTTCATGTTCTCGAAAAAGTGCATCGAGGCAGAGAAGAAAGCCCAAAGGATGTTAGGCTACATAAAGCGCTAGTTTGGATACCGTAACAAGGAGATAGTACTTGGTCTGTACAACTCCCTCGTTCGGACGCACCTCGAGTATGCCGTACAATTTTGGAGTCCTTCGTTTCGAAAGGATATCGCAAGGTTGGAACGCGTACCACCCTGGGCAACCAAGCTGATTCCCTCTATCCGACATAAAAGTTATGACGATAGACTAAGGGAATTAGATCTGTTCTCGCTGGAAACCCGTAGACTGCGTGGTCAGCTCATCGAAGTTTTCGAAATACTTCGAGGGTTCGACAATGTTGACTACCGGGATATTTTCACACTGAGTGAGAACAGAACGCGCAATCACGGCTTCAAACTTGAACTGAAGCGTTACAACCACAATCTGTGTGGAATTTTCTTCACTTACAGTATCTGCGGTAAGTGGAACGCACTTCCAGTGGAAGTTGTCAAAAGTGAATCTGTTGACCAGTTCAAGTCAAGACTAGACAAAGTCTTGAAAGGTGGCCGTTTAGGGACGCAAAACAATTGAGCAGCCATGTGCCCGATCGATTGATAGCCCAAAAGTACCCTCTTTGAATGGACCGTAAGGTCTCCTAGGGTACTTTCTTTCCTTGTTGCTCCTTGTTACCTCCAGAATCGGAGAAGCCTTCAACGACAGGTCTACTGTGAGTGAGTTGCGTTCAGCTCTTGCTTCGTGCGCGAACACCGCCTATGGTCCAGAGGATATCCCGTACGCCATTCTTCAACACTTGGGTGAGCGAGGCATGGCCTTTCTGTTAGATTTGTTCAACAGGATCTGCGTGGAGGGTCTCCTCCCAGATTCATGGCGAATCGCTACTGTTCTCGCCTTTCACAAACAGGGAAGAGATCACTCTACTCCGGCTGGTTTCCGCCCAATCCCTCTAACTTCTTGCGTGTGCAAGTTGATAGAGAACTTGGTGAATGTTAGATTAGCTTTTTTCCTAGACAGCGGAGACCATCTGTCTTCTGCGCAGCGCGTCTTCCGCAAGTTACATTCCACGTCGGATGCTCTGCTTCGACTGGAAAATGCCGTCCGCGAGGCCTTCCATCGTAGTAGCGCTACGCCATGGTGTTTTTTGATCTGGAGAAGGACTATGATACCGGTAGCCTGGCGATACAGTATCATGGACACTGTCCATACAAAGGGAGCGATCAGATGCCTCTCAAAGTTTATATCTGATTTTTTGCGAAATCGGCTATTCCGCTTACGGGTGGGGTGGGTGTGGGGGGAGTCTCCAGACCAGTGGAGCAGGAAGAGAGTGTCCCGCAGGGAAGTGTCCTTAGTGTCATATTCTGCGCCGAGCATCAACGGTATGACCACGGTAAGGCGGAAAGATGTTCTTGCTACGCTTTAAGTGGACGACCTTTCGAGCTCTTTTTGCGCGGCTCAGATGCTAACTCTGGAGCGTCGAATCATCAGGCATTGAACTTCGTCTCTCGCTATTCCGAAGCGCACATACTTCGGTTTTCTTTGGCCAAGACTAAGGCGGTGCATGTACTTCTGCCGCTATTCACGGCTCTATCTTGACCTTGACTTATTTCTGGATGGGTTGTGCCTGATAGTGGTGGACTCGCACCGTTTGTTTGTTCGAAGCTCGACTACGGATGTGGGTTTATGCATACGCAGCAGAGCTTGTATTGCGGAAGCTGGACTCGATCCACCACACCAGCCTTCGCCTAGCGACCGGTGCCTTCCGCACTTCCCCCATTGAGAGCCTACTTGTTGAGAGCCTACTCGAGAGCATCGAGCCCAACAGGCATTGAACTGTGTCTCTTGCTATGCCGAAGCGAACAGGTTTCGGTTTTCTTTGGCAAAGACTAAGGTAGTGCACTTCTGCCGCCATCCACGCCTCAATCCTGAACCAGACTTATTTCTGGATAGGGTGTTCCCGTGAAATGGTGGACTCGCACCGTTTCCCTGGTCATGTGTTTGACCAACGCCTCACCTGGGAGGCTCATTCACAGCCTTAGATGCTCTTGTACCCGCGCCATGGACATTCTTCGCTCGCTGACGTTCAGCAGTTGGGATGCTGATAGGGCTACTGCCTTTCTTTTTTATCGATCCTTTGTTCGTTTGAAGCTCGACTACGGATGCGAGTTTTATGCATCTGCAGCCAAGCGTGTATGGTTGAAGGTGGACTCGATTTACCACACCAGCCTTCGCCTGGCAACCTCTGCCTTACGCACCTTTCCCATTGAGAGCCCACTTGTCGATGATGAGGAGATGCCACTCGCTCTGCGCCGTGCACAGTGCATTATTTGCCTGTACGCGCGAGCCCGACACCTCCCTCAGTCGCCAACAGCTCTCACTGCTTTAGCAGTTGATCTCGATGGTGCCTATGCCGCCAAGAAACGCCAGTCACACCCTAATCCCTTTGGCTTTATGGCTAGGAAACTTCTTCGAGATCTAGGTATAGCTCTCGGGCCGGTGGTGCCCCTGGTTCTTCCCAGGACGCCACCCCGGAGGGTACCACCTCTCACTATTCGTCGCCACGCCTCTGCTCCCAAAGCTTGTACAGCGCCGGGAGTATTGCGTTCGACCTTTTGGGGTATCTTTCCACGCCATATCCCCTCTGTTTGAAATAGGTGGGGCTCTGCCAGGCGCTGCGTCTCTCTTCACGGCCGTGCTGGTTGCAAGATTCCGCTTGGTACGGAAGATAACGCGACGTGCCCATTTCGGTGACCGGATTGTGATTTATCGCGACTCACAAATCACCCTGAGCTCGGGGCATTGGAGTGTCTGCATCTCTTGGTTCACGATAGCTGTGACACCACGGTTTTGGCGAGCCTGGTGGATGTTGAAATTATCTTCTGCTGGTGTCCTGGACATGTAGGAATCTCGGGGAATGAGCGCGCCAAAGAGTCTGCAAAGACTGGGCTACCAGACCAGCGTTTCGCTCTTCCTCACACCGATTGCAGTGCAGGATTACGGGCAGCTCTTCGGGCTGCTTGATAAAGAAAATGGGAGACAGTCGAGGGGGACTTAAAGTTGTGTGCCATCGCACCGCGACTGTTCCCATGGACCTTTACCTCCCAATACTCTGACGGCTTCAGGTTGCTTTCTCCCGTCTCCGAATTGGACACACTTGCGGAACGCACCGCCATTTGATGGAGCGTCTCCAGCGCCCTACTGCGAAGACTGCGTTGTCCTCCAGATTGTTCGGCACATTCTTGTTGAATGTCCCAGTCTGGGCGATCTTCGCGCACGTTACCTGTCTCGGTACTGGGACGAGTGGGGTCGCTACAGCTTGTCCCTTGTACTCGGGACTGGTTCGTTCACATTGATCTGTGGACTTTATGACTTTTTTTAAAGAGGCTGGACTCCTCCCCTTTATTTGACTTTTTGTATAGGTTGCATGTTCCTACGTTGGTGGGGAGGGGGCTTATCCCTGACGCCGGAGCGCGCCTCTTTCTTACTTTGTTTTCTTGTTTTTGTTAATTTTTCGCCCTTGTCCTTTTTAGCAGTTATTTGTTATTTACATCTTGTTATTTGTTTTTTTGTTTTTTTTGTAACTTGTTTCTTAATGTAGCCTAGTAGTAGAATAGGTCGTGTACGGCGACTTATGCCCAAGCTGGCAGTCGCCAGATGGGCTCGCTCAAAAATAGACTCACCGTGTGGGATCGTCGATACCTTTATTCAGGAGATCGGACGTCGTCATCGCGGGTGAAACGTGTCGGGTGTGGCTGTATAAATGGCTACATGTCTGGACTCTTCACTATAGAATATACATAGCAGTAATGCATGGGAAAACAAAATGAGACTGCATGAAAAAACCGTTAAATGGTCCTGCAACCAATATGGACTACTCACTGACCCCCTATGTCCCTCAATTATCCTAACGTACCGTTCCATGCGATGCAACCAATCATTCTACCCCTAGCTCTCCCTCAATGCCCCCACCCACCATCTCCTTAGCAAATACCTCCACATCCCCTTAAACCTCATAGACTCCATCGAGTACCCGGTAACAAACGCGCAGCTCCTCAAAATCCACTGCATATTCTCAAAACAGCCTTGATCTCCCTCTGCCCCATTAATCGCTTTCTGCATGAGATCTGCTTCCTTACCCTCAACTCATGAGCGACAGTTTCAAGCACAACATGTGTAAAATAATAGAGATTTGCCCCAGTCACAGGGAGATTTACCATTAAAGTCCCGTTCTACTGGTAATGGGGTGTGCGGTCACCGTGACCAAGCAACCAAGCCTCAACTAACAAGGCAAAAATTTTGCCAGGGGCATTCGGGACACCCTAATGGAGGATCTCCCTCCCTAGGGAGTCACAAAAGTTTAAAGAAGATTGAGTAGGCTGCCCACCTCTTGAATATACCTATAATTTAAATCTCTAGTCCCTCCCACCACATTTACCAGGGTAGAGACTATCCCCATTACTGTAAATTTAATGTCTACACCTAAGTACCACTCTCCATCAGTTGCCTAAATACAAAAGGTTTGGGCATGTCTATTTCTTTCTGACGAAAGATGTTAAGATTGTGCTTGCCATGTGGCCTTTAGTTGCACTCTAATTTTCTAGAGCAAACCCACATTTTTCAGAAGAGCATCCAGGATTCTCGCTCGACTACCCGACTTTTAAACTGAGTCGGAAGTGCCGTCCCCCCGATATACCGCCTTCTTAGTTGCTCGAGAGGCGCAAGAACAAGTCGTGCACGGCATGGTCCTTCAGGTTTGTTCGCTAACGTCCCATCCCGATCTAATGCCGTCAAATCTGCACACTAAGCAACACCCTCTGCCCATATCGTTGTCTCGTCCACCACCCTGCACCTTTGCAACTCCTTTGAGTCGATTTTCCCAAATAATACCGAAAGCTTCTTGGCTACGGTACCGTCAGATATTGCGGCCCGCCGGTCAACTGAACCCATTCGCAGTCCACGTTGAAAATAAATCCAGGGGGAAACTATGCGATTATACTTTTAACATTCCCAGGTCACCCCTCAGGCCAAGCGACATGCGCATGGTAGCGCTCCGATGTCTCCCCCTCTGTTCGTGTCCTTACCCACTCAATCCTTCACACACCTATGAACAGTTTTATCGTGGCAGAGGTACAAAAACTGTCTAGCCCACCATTCGAAAGTTACCTATTCCTCTCAGTGGGCAAAGCAATGAGAAACCTCTTTTAGTCCTCATTGCTACTGCCCTCTTTACCTTCCTCTAGCTCCCTCTCCAAATACCTAGTTCGAAATCTCACTCCCTCGGTCATTTTTTATTCCTACCACACATGCCCCTCACTATTTACAAATGTTCCTGTTAATGAAACAATTGATATTATTTTATATCTAATTTTTAACAAAACAGGCACCTTTCACAATTTCTCTCGTAAAAATTTTAAGACTATTTTAGAAATGATTTTTAATGAGAATTATTTTTTATTTAATAACAAGGTTTACCAACAGATAGATGGAGTAGGAATGGGTTCACCAATTTCTCCAATAGCAACTAATATTTTCATGATTCATCTTGAAAACAACTTTATGAAACATTGCCCTTTAGATTTCAAACCCATATTTTATCGTAGGTATGTGGACGGCTCTTTTGCTATTTTTGATAATATAGAACATGCCCACCATTTTTTTTATTTTATAAACTCTTATCATCCCAACATTAAATATACCATTGAATTATAGAGTAACTATCAACTTCCTTTTCTAGACGTCATTATAGAAAAAACCGACAAACTAACTACCTCAATATACAGAAAGTCTACCTTTAGTGGCCTAGGAATCAATTTTTTCAGCCAGTGTGATTTGTCACACAAACTCAGTGCAATTAAATCTCTAATATATAGAGGTTGTCATCTCTCCTCCAATTATTCCCTAATGCACAATGAATTCCAGACTCTAAAGTCTTATTTTAAAAATAATTGTTACCCCATCCCCTTTGGTTGACAAACTAATCAATAATTTTCTTACCAAAATTTACTCTCCATCCTTTCTCTCAAATAATGTTCCCCAAAATATTTTTTTTCGTAGCACCTGAAATGGGACCTTACAATAAATTATTCACTAGAAAATGCAACAAATTATTCAAAAAATATTTCTTTCCTACCAACTTCAAAATCACTTTTGTCAACCCACTTTCCATAGGAAGTTTCTTCTCGTCAAAAGACAAACTTCCTCTAGAAATGAGCAGCCGTGTTGTTTATGCTTTTACTTGTCCTTGTTGTTTGCAAGGAACCTATATTGGTAGTACGGTTCGCTCATTGAAAGAGAGGTTTTGTTCTCACATGGGAATAAGCCATTGCACTGGTAAAAAATTGTGCAAGAAGGAAGCTTCTGTAATTAGAAATCATATTATACAATTTAAGACAGAATGTTCCATAGATAACTTCAAAATAATTGGTCATAATAACAATGAATATAGTCTAAGAATTTTGGAATCCCTACTAATACGTACAAAATCTCCTACACTCAACAAAGATAATACCGCTGTTCCCCTTATTTCTTAATTTCAATTACCTCATTCACCATCAACCAACCTTCTCTTATTTAACAACCAACCAATCAAATTCCTATCCTTCTTTAAGCCACATCCTTTATCATTTCTTCACTAGGTGATTTCTCCTGAACTTCATCGGTAAGCAATATTATACTGTAATTTTTTACTTCTTTTTTTCGTGTCAATAGTGGTTACATTAGATTGATAATTTGGTTCTCTTGCCTTTTAAATTCATGAGTTATAGGTAAGCAATATTATACTGTAATTATTTATTTATTTTTTTTCGTCTCAATAGTGGTTATATTAGATCGATAATTTGATTCTCTTGCCTTTTAAATTCCTGAGTTATTTTCTAATTCTTGATTTACCTACATAGTCTTAACCTAATTATTTTTAATATTCTTTAACTGTATTAGATTAATTTGTTTTAGAACCTGAAGATGAGCGATACGCCCGAAACGTTGTTCTATAAATAAATCACATGTATCTCAGCCTCCTATGTGTCCTTACCTTCACCGTGAAATTGAAGATTAGATTGATCAGCAGCAACTCATATGACTATATCGGTATATATATGAATATATATATATATATATATATATATATATATATATATATATATATATATATATATATATATATATATATATATATATATATATATAGTAAGAAATAAATATTTGCATTTGTAGGGGTGTAGACCGCTACAATACTGCCCCACCGAGGGAAAGCTCGCCCGACACAAGGTATTTACATAAAATTTAGTCTATATAGCGGCGAGGCTTCCTTATAATGTGTCCAGAACGGGGTATGGTGCTAATTGGCTTACTCGGATTGTGGGTCAGGTAGCGATTAGTAGTGACACTCGATTGAGGTGGGAGATTGTCGCGAGCGAGGACCGGAGCGTCGGGTGACGATTGTTCTGGACCTCCCAAAAAAGAGACTGTCGGGAGTTGCGCCTTGGTCGCTTGGTGTTCTCCAGCTGCTGTCGAGTGGTCCTGCAAAAAAAATGGGAACTGGCAGCAGTTGAGAAGGAGAATTGGGGTTTGTGTAGAGATGGTTGGCGGAGGGTTTGCGAGTAAAGAGGTGAGAGGATGAGTTGCAGTTTGATTTGAAAGAGCCGAAGAAAGGTTCAAGAGTGGGGTTAGTCAGTTGGGAAATGTTGAAGGAATAGTTGGGTGCGAAAGGTAGGGTGGGATGATCACTGGACCTATATTAGTGGAAGAGAAAGGTAGTGGCTGTTCCAGATGAACGGCCTATATGAAAGCGGGTTTAAGCCGAGAGATGGAAAGCGTATCCTGCTTGGTGCCTAGCTGCAGTACAATAAAATTCGGTTTCCTGGAGACGACGAGAAAGGGTCCGTCATAGACAGGTTGCAATGTTCGCGAGTGGAATCGCGACGAACAAACACAGGAGAGCAAGTTGCCATCTCCTTTGGCACGAAGAGTTTCTTATTAGCAGGCACTCTTGTGGCGGTCGGCTTTACCTCAGACATCGCCCGTACTAAATTGTGCAGCAGGATGTATGCCGGAAGGAAGAGAACACTCAGCGGAAGAAAAGAATTGGCCTGGAAGACGAAGTTGCGTACCTTAGACGAGTTCCGCAGCAGAGCAATTCAAATCCTCTTTCAAGGAGGCACGAATTCCCAGGAGAATTAAGGGTAGCTTGTCCACCCAAGTGATGTTGGGGTAAGTGGAGCGTAAGCTTCCCTTGAGAGTCCAGTGAAAACGTTCCACCTTAGAGTTACTCTGGGGATGGTAGCTAGTGGTACAGAGACGAAAGGAGCTAAGCACTGACATGAGTGCATCCCATTGGTGGGATTCAAGTTGGCTACCTCAATCAGTTATGATCGTTGATGGGACACCAAAACGAGCAACCCATGCTGAGACGAAGGCTCGAGCTATAGTGGAAGCTCTGATGTCCGGGATAGGAACTACCTCTGGCCAAGAGGTAAAACGATCGATCATGGTGAGAAGGTAATTGCAACCACGCAAAAAGAGCTGAAGATCAACTAGATCGATGCGAACTGCGTCAAAACGCGCCGATGGAAGTGAAAAAGCAGCCAGAGGGTTCTTTGTGTGGCGTTGAACCTTTGCTTGTTGATAAGGCAGACATGCGCGGGTCCATTTGGGCACGTCGGCGTTCATACCTGGCTACACATAACGTTGTGTGATGAGCTTGCGAGTTGCTCGAATGTAGGATGGGAGAGACTGTGAGTCTGGTCAAAAATGTGCCGACGGTAAGCGAGATGAATGAGTGGACGAGGAGAGTGAGGCAATGAACAGTAAACCAGGATACGCCTGGAGGGATTGTCCGGCAAGTCGATTTCGTGAACGATAAGCTGAGAAGAGTGACGCAGTGTTTGCGTGTCTTCTTCTTGTTCCTGGGCAAGCGCTATTGTCGCGTGATCGATGTGCGCAGTTTGGGAGAGTTGCGTGCCGAAATCGATAAAATGCGAGAGAGCGCATCTGGTACGATGTTTGAAGAACCAGGAACGTAGCGAATATCGTTTGTCATCTGCAGGATGAAGTCAAGGTGAAGAGTATCAACTGCAGAGTGCACAGAGGAGGTGCCACTAGAGGCAAGCGCACCAACCAATGGCTTGTGGTCGGTAAAGGCAGTGAATTCACGCCCTTCCAAGTATTGTTGGAAGTGACGGAGGGCGAGGTATATTCTCAGTAATTCGCGAGAAAAAGTACTGTACATCTGTTGGGAAGGAAGAAGAGCCTTAGAGTAGAAGGCGAGAGGTTACCAAGAGTCGCCAACCTTCTGCTGTAGCGTCGCACCAACATGAGTAGCGGACGCGTCCGAAGCAACGCTTATGAGAGCTCCTGGGCAATGATGGGCCAGGGCGACAACGGAAGCCATAGCCTATCTGGTGCGAGAGAAAGCCTCGCAAGCTTCGGGGGACCAGGAAAGAGGAAGGTTCTTCTTGGACTTGGAAAGCAATTGGTAGAGAGGTTGCATAATGTGGGAGATGTTGGAAATGAACCTGTGGTAAAAGTTTACCATCCCACAGAATCTACGAAGTTGCTTTAGCAAAGAAGGTCGGAAAAAAGCCCGGATAACTTCAACTTTGTCCTCGAGATGACGAATTCCCTCAGAGGAAATGTGGTATCCCAAAAAAGGAGAGCTGTGTGACACCAAAGATACACTTAGAAGTGTTGAATACGATACCATACTCATCTAAACGTGCAAAAACCTGGCTCAGGTGAGCAAAATGCTCCTCTAAAGACGAAGATGCTATCAGGAGGTCGTCTATATAACAAAATACGAAGGGAAGACCTCTCAGAACCCGATCCATGAAGCGTTGGAAGGTTTGAGCACTGTTACGAAGCCCGTAAGGCATTCGGTTCATGACCAAGGCACCGAATGGATTGATCACCGTCTTAGGGATATCATCACGGTGAATCGGGATTTGGTTGAAAGCGCGAACCAAATTGAGCCGAGAAAAAATGGAACAACCGAAGAAAGTGGAGTTAAAATCCGATAAGAAAGGCAGAGGATACCTATCCGGAACTGTACAGGTATTGACTTGCCTGTAATCACCTACAGCTCTGAATTCCCCCGGAGTAGACTTAGGTACTACATGAAGTGGTGAAACCCATGGGTAGGTGGATGGGGAAGCGATCCCCGCCTCCATCATGAACTTAAATTCCTGCTTCATTAGGGCAAGTCTATCCGGGGCCAGTCGACGGGGGCGTGAGAATACTGGGCATCCTGTTGTCTCGTTTTTGTGCATTGCATTGTGCTTAATGGGTCTGTCCTTAGAAAGAGGCAGACAGAGGCTTGGAAACTCCCGCAGAAGTTGCCCAAAGCGGGGATCAGTTGGCAGGGAGACTAACAGAGAGGAGAGAGCTGGTAGAAGAAAAAAATGAACCAGCAACAGCTAGAGTCGTGGTTCTGTCGATAAGCTTGCGGTGACGAGAATCGACGAGAATGTCATGCGTGGAAAGAAAATCTAGGCCTAAAATTGGCATGTCGACGTCGGCAATGATGAACGTCCATGGGAAAACACGACGTGAGCCGAGATAGAGCTCGAGGATACGCCTCCCATAAGTCCTTATCTCCGATGAATTGGCAGATTTAAGGACAAGATCAGAACAAGTGCGAGCTTTCTCGACTGAAGAGGCTTTAATGACACTGCATTGAGCGCCAGTATCAACCAGGAAGGAGAAACCAGAGAGGGGGTAATGAACATTAAAGGGAGGATCGTCCTGAAGAGATGAGGTTACAGAGGTGACAGACCTACGTACCACTTGTGAATTCAGTTGAAAGTTCCCTGTGCTGAAGGTTGGGTAAGGAAGCCCGTAGAGTTTTGTAAGATCGGAGGTGGTGAGGTAAGGTTAGGTTGAGATTGAGGTACAAGTTGAGCATTTTGATAGTAGTTGCATGGGCAAGAGCATTTTTTCCCCTCTGGAGCCAAATTTGACGTGATACCAACAAAAGTCTGAAGGCTGAAAGATAACAGTATGAGCAGCACGACCAGAATGAGGGTTAAATTTGTGGGCATGAAATGATGCACGGTAAAAACTCCAAGGCTATACACAACGGACCGCGTTGCTTCCATAATTAGAATGGTACCAGCAGTTACCCTGAAAGTTGTCAGGATTCGGGGAATTAGGTCTAGGTTGGAAATGAAACTGCTGTGCCTCACCTCTTATGCTGCTGTTTCCTCGTTCGTGTTGCCTTTTTTCGAGAGGAGGAACGACGTCTGACTGCTCCATCCTGCTCACGATTGTGCTCTCGGTGAAGACCCGTTCACACCTTTAGGGCCCGAACATCCATCTCTATCCTCTCCAGAACAGATAAATGATCCGAAACCTGAGAGGATGCATCCTGAGGAACTCCTGGCCGATTGTAAGCAGTCTCGCCCGGTGACACACCTGTGAAATGGATACATGGGATTCGTTTTTTTAACATTAAAGTTGCATGATGTGCTACGCCCCCTATTTACATTGCTAAACGTCCTGGTGCTTGAATCCCCCCAGCTGACGAATGGATTGTTATACAAGGCGTCAGCCGCCTCTGCTATCTTCTCCACGTTCACAAGGGAGGATATTAATATAAGGGGCTTAATTTGGTCCGGCATCCCAAGAATGAATATCTCTGTTATGAATAGCTCAAGTTGGTCGAGCTGTGCCCCCTTGGCATGTGCCAGGGCCTTGAGATGGTCCAGAAAGTGCGTGGGGCGCCTCTTCCCTATCTCCTGCGTATCAAGAAGGATACACAGGTCCTCATTTTGTGACCTCCCAAATTCCTCCATGAACGCCCTCTTGAACCTTCCCCAAGATCCAGAAATACACCCATCAAGTAGAATACTCTTAAAAGTTGTAAAAATACTTAAGAGGTAATCTCTGGGCTACGATGATTGTCCTTTGATCCTCAGGAACTGCCTGGTGTAGGAGGATGAGCTCCACCGTTTCCCACCAGCCACTGGGATTTTGTGGGTCGAAAGCGGAAGCTGAACCGAAGAGGGAGTGAGGAAGGGGCGTTGTTGGGTGGTAGGCGAATGAGGGAGGATGCCTGCGTGCGCGCCGAACGTGGGTGGATACGTTGTTGTTGTTGCGGGGGAGGATGCTTGGGTCGTTGTTACTGTGACCGAAGTTGGGGCGTAGCTTGGGGCTCCGTTATAATTCCCCCCCCCGCCAATAAAAATGTATGTATGTGTTTATGCACAAATTCGATTCACGCGCTTAAACGTAAAATTTGAAAAAGATTTTATTGAAAATTGGTCACTCTTTGTATTTATTACAGTATATTATAATTAATTTTATTAAATTACTAAGGGATCACTTAAGGATGTTAAGGTCAACTAAGGATTGAAAACGAGCACGTCTCGAGTCACAGGTGAAAAATAAAAGTCCACACGAGAAAAAAAAATGGAACCGAGTGGGGCGGAATGCAACCTCCGTAAAATACAACACACGTAACAGTGAAAATTAATTTAATTTTACGAATGAATGAATGAGAGATAATTAAACTAGTCTCGGCACCATTTATAGGTTTCAAATGAATATTGCGGAAATATCCTAGATAACTCTTAGATCACAATAAGCATAAAAACCTTTATTTCGTTATTCAAAGGAAGAAATTGTTAAATGATTACGCGAGTCTAAATTTTGCAGACAAATTCCTTAGGCCTAATTTAGGCGACGTTGGGAAAATACTTAAATTAAAAACAAAGTCTTTAGAAAAATATATATTATTGAATAAACAGTTAGATTATTTAAGGGTGAATTTATACAGTAACAGTTTATGATTGGATTGAAATTTACGCGTGAATTAAATTTAAATGAGTTAACGGAAATGGATTTACAATTGATAAGTATGGTTTGGTGATTAGAGTATAACAAATGATGATTGCTAATTAGATTGGGTAAATAGTAATTGGAATTATAAGTAAATTGTATTATAAGTAATTAGAATTATAGTAATTTGTTTATAAGTAAATTGGATAAATAGTTTATAGGTAAATTGGATGATGAGTAATTGTATTATAAGTAATTGGATTATAACAAATGATGATTGATAATTGTATTATAATTAATTGGATTATAACAAATGATGATTGATAATGGACCCAACAACACAAAAATGCGGTAATTAAGGGTTATCTACATAATGCCTTGGCTGTCCAAAATTCCAAGATGAGACAGGGAATTAACTGGTCAAAAACTGATACTATAATCCATAGTAATGATTTTATAAAGAGAAATATCCTGGAATCATTTTTAATCTCCTACACAAAGGAAAGTAATCTCAACATTAGCCCAGGGCTGTTTTCGCTAGATCCAATTTTATCACTTTTTCTAAAATCCGACTTATCTGATAGCATTAAAATGTTGACCTTATAGGGAAACGTGCTTTGTATAAATACTGGGTGTCTTATTTTTTCTCACCATTGAGTTTGAAAATGTCTAATAGACGAAAGTACTAACTCCAAACTGCTTTTTATTCAGTTTCCTTCCGTGGTACATATTCATATATATATATATATATATATATATATATATATATATATATATATATATATATATATATATATATATATATATATATATATAACATAACATAATTTCACGGATGACAAAAGCCACAAGAGCCTATCAAAGGTCATCCACATCTGTCAAAACCCACCTACAAAATGCATCCATAGGATTGTGTCAGATAATGCCTCTACATTATACAATTTAAACAATCCATAGGATTGAGTCTAATCATGGATCTACAATATACAATTAGAACCATACACAGGGATGAGGTTAATAGTACATATTATGCTATTTAGTTTAGCCTTGTTTTGCTCAACTTAATTGAGCTAATAGACAAAAGATAATTCAAAATATATTATGAACATAAGCTCCTACTTCTGTCATAAATTTTTAATATGAGTGCTGATGCAATGGCGATACCGATACAAATCTGATCAAAACTGCTGTTAGAGTAAAGTTTTGTTGATTCCCCTTTAAAATTCATACGGGAAACTTACTTTACTATTTAGGTCATAATAATTTTTAACATTACATAATTTCACGGATGACAAAAGCCAATTTACTTTTATTTTAATGTGTTGGCAATAGATAAATTTATGCTAATTTTAATTCGTTCATTAGCCGCGGAAGTAATGGCTAACGCCTTAAATGGATCGTGGAAGGCAAGTTTTTTAATTTGAGAGTAAAATTCATTAGAACTTGCTAGACTATCGACTGGAGTTAAAGAACTGGTGAAACTTAAAAGTTAAAGTTTGCTGGTTTCAGTCCTATCAAGCTATGTTGATTCGCAGACGGACGTCAGCCAGGGCAAACCCCAACTCCCCACCGTGATACCGAGTCACGGTGGTAACCTCCCTAGTAAATAACATAACTGGGATGTAGAATTCAGAGGTAAAAATGCTTATGGGATGTGGGATACTTTCAAGCATATAATAAATGTAGTCTAAGAACAATGTATCCCTATGAAGGCCATTAGGAACAAAAGTAGGAAACCATTATGGTGGAATCAGGAGATAGCTAGAAAAATTTCAGAGAAGAAAAGGGCATAAAAAATTACAGGTAGAAAATAATATTCAAAATTTAAGTGATTATAGAATGGCTAGGAATGAGTTAAATAAGATTATAAAGAAGAACAAAAGGGTGTCAGAAATTAAATTAGCTCAGGATAGCAACAAAGATCCTAGAAAGTTCTTTAGTTACTATAAAATGAATAACAAGTCTGGCAGAGTTAAAATAGGATCTATCAAATATGAAGGGGTTGTGAGAGAAACTGATGGGGAAATAGTTAAGGGACTAAATGGTCATTTTGCATGAGTATTTACAAAGGAGAAACTAAATAGTCATGTATAGGACTCATGGGTCAGGGAAAGAGGTGTTTACTAACATTAGTGTGGATCGGAGGATGATAAAAGGACTAATAGGTGAGTTAGATACTACCAAGGCCTCCGGCCCTGATAATATTCATTCTAAGATACTTAAAGAAGGGGTAGAAAGTATCTCAATAGCTCTGGAGAAGTTATATACTAGGTCACTGGAATATGGAGAAATACCCGATGATTGGAAGAGAGTAAATGTAGTCCCCATTTTCAAGAAGGGTAGTAAAGAGGATCCAAATAACTTTAGACCGGTTAGCCTAACTGCTGTAGTCTGTAAAATTCTTGAGAAAATAGTTAAAAAAGGAATTTCCCAACATCTAGAGAGGGAGGGGTTAATCAGCGATGCTCAGCATGGGTTTAGATCAGGTAGATCATGTTTGACTAATTTACTAGACTTTCTGGAGTTTGTAACAGATCAAGTAGATAAGGGAGAGAATGTAGATATAATTTACTTAGATTTTAGTAAAGCATTTGATAAGGTACCACATAGGAGACTAGTTCATAAATTAAAAATGATTGGGATATGTGGGGGTGTTTCAAATGGATAGCTGAGTGGCTGAAAGACAGGAAGCAAAGGGTAGTTCTAAATGGCGTAAAGTCAGAGTGGAGGGATCTCAGTGGGGTTCCTCAGGGATCAGTTCTCGGTCCATTATTATTTGTCATCTATATAAACGATCTTAGGGAGGCAGTTAATAATAAAGTGTCAATTTTTGCGGATGATATCAAATTAGCAGCTGTAGTTAAAGATATTGATGAGAATTTTAAAGTGCAGGGGGATTTAAATAAATTGTTATCCTGGGCACATAAGTGGCAAATGACTTTCAACCTTGATAAGTGCAAAGTTATTAATATGGGAAAAGATAATAGAGAATTTAGCTATGAAATGGATGGGCATTGGCTGAGCTCAGTAGAGGATGAAAAGATCTAGGAGTAGTAATAGATAAGTCATTAAGGTTTTCTAAGCAGTGTATTGAAGCAAGTCATAGGGCAAATAGAGTGCTGGCTTTCATTAAGAGAAATGTCAGTTACAAAAGTAAGGAGATTATTCTTAAACTCTATAACTATTATATTAGGCCACATCTAGAGTACTGTATACAGGCATGGTCCCCACATTTTAGACACGATATTAACCTTCTTGAGTCAGTGCAACGGAGGGAACAAAGATTATTCCTTTCCTGAGGCACCTTGAATATATAGATAGACTGAGGGTATTAAATATGTTCTCGTTCGAAAGGTGTGTGAGAGGGGATATGATTGAGCTCTTTAAAATTTTTCTGGGATAGATAAATTAACATAACATAATTTCACGGATGACAAAAGCCACAAGAGCCTATCAAAGGTCATCCGTATCCATCAAATCCCACCCACATAATGCATCCATAGGATTTTGTCAGATCATGCATCTACGATATACAATTTAACAATCCATAGGAATGTCCAACCATGCATCTACAATATATAATTTAAAGCCTCCATAGGAGTCTGTCAAAAACAAAATCAAAGTCCCCAAAAATATACAATAAAAAGAAACTGCATCCACAGGAAGAGTCAAGAAACATATCCCCATACCAAAAAGTAAGAAATTAACCCTCCATCCCCATATAATCATCCAATCTGCGCTTGAAAACATTCAAGTTTGGGCTGTCTACAGTTTCAGGTGGCAAACTATTCCAATAATCCACCACTCTGTTAGTGAAAAAATATTTTCTAACATCCAGTCTGCACCTCTGTTTTTTAATCTTTAAGTGGTGGCCTCTAGTTCTATTACTACCTTCTATTTGCTCTATTTTTTGCCTCAATACACTGCTTTGAAAATTTCAGTGACCTATCTACTACTACTCCTAAATCCTTCTCATCTTCAACTGAATTTAGCCAATACCCATCTATCTCATAGCTAAATTTCCTATTATCTCTCCCCATGGTCATTACTTTGCATTTATTAAGGTTAAAAGTCATCTGCCACTTCTGAGCCCAAGCTAACAACTTATTTAAGTCACCCTGCACTTTAAAGCTACCCTCAACCTCTCTGACTACAGCTGCCAATTTAGTGTCGTCAGCAAAAATTGACACTTTGCTATTTACACCTTGTCCAAAATCATTTACATAGATTATAAATAATAAAGGGCCTAGAACTGATCCCTGAGGTACGCCACTAATAACATTCCTCCACTCTGACCTCACTCCATTCAGTACAACTCTCTGTTTCCTATTTTTCAGCCATTCAGTTATCCAATTTAAAACGTTCCCACATATCCCATGAAGCTTTAATTTATGAACTAGTCTTTTATGTGGAACCTTATCAAAAGCTAGGCTGAAATCTAAGTAGATCACATCAACTTTCTCACCCCTATCTAATTCTTTAGTTACATAATCCATAAAATCCACTAAATTAGTTAAACACGATCTACCTTTTCTAAAACCATGCTGAGCATCATTAATTAACCTGCTACTCTCTAGATGATCAGAAATTCCCTTCTTAACCATCTTCTCAAGAATTTTACAGACTATAGAAGTTAAGCTTACCGGTCTAAAGTTATTTGGATCCTCTTTGCTTCCTTTTTAAAAATTGGCACTACATTTGCCAATTTCCAATCATTTGGTATTTCTCCAGACTCTAGTGATCTAATAAATATCTTCTCAAGAGCTACTGCAATACTTTCTACACCTTCTTTGAGTATCCTAGAATGAATGTTGTCAGGGCCAGATGCCTTACTAGTATTTAACTCCATTATAAGCCCTTTAATTTCTTCTCTGTCTATATTAATAGAATTTATCACTACTTTCCTTGACCTAGAATTATCATCAATTAATCTAACTGGTTTCTCTTCTGTGAATACTGAAGCAAAATGATCATTAAGGACTTCTACTATTTCCTCATCAGATTCTTTCAAAACCCCTTCATATTTAATAGGCCCTATTTTATCACTGTTAGAGTTATTATTGATTCTATAATAGCTAAAGAATTTTTTAGGATCTTTATTATTATTTTTAGCTAAATTAATTTCTGCTGTCCTTTTGGTCTTCTTAATAATCTTATTTAGTTCATTTCTGGTTGACCTATAATGGTTTAAATTATCTAAACTACTCTCACTTTGTAATCTCTGGTATGCCCTTTTTTTCTCTGAAACTTTATTAGCTATTTCTTGATTCCACCATAATGGTTTCCTACATTTCTTCCTAATAGACTTCATCGGGATACACTGTTCCTGAACCATGTTCAATATAGTCTTAAAAATATCCCACATCTCATAAGTATTCTTTCCATGGAATTCTATATCTTACCTAATCTGATTTAGCATGCTGCGTAATTTATCGTAATCTCCCTTATAAAAATTTGGAAATTTGTGGAGTTTGTCGTTGTTCTACCCTTAACTATTTGCAAATTAAACTGAACCATCTGATGATCACTGTTTCCCAATGATTCCCCTACACTTAATCCTTGAACTAAGTGATCATCATTTGAAAGAATTAGATCTAATATATTGGCACCCCTTGTTGGCTTATTAACAAATTGAGTCAAAAAGTTATCCTCAAAACACTCCATAAACTTACAACTTGCTCTATCTCTTCCTATGATATTTTCCCAGTCTACAGAAGTTAAATTAAAGTCACCCAGAATAACTGTATCTTCTTTGCATACTTTACTTATTTCCCTAATCATTAACTCATCGATGCAATCAGTCTGTCCCGGTGGTCTATAAAAAGCTCCCAGGTGTATTTTCCTATTTTTACCAACCTTAATATCTATTCATAATGATTCGCCCTCTCCTTGCTTTATAGAGTTATTTAGATTTGAAGAAATGCTATTTCTAATATAAATAATCAACCCACTACCAGTCCTATCTCTCCTTTGACTAATGTACATAGTATAACCTTCTAGTTCAAATTCACTGACATTATCATTAAATATATTTTCATTAACCCATGATTCAACTATACATATTATATCTATATCTTCATGAATGATATAACTAAATAATTCATCCCTCTTATTTCTAAGACTACGAGCATTTGTGTAAAGACAACTCAGCCCACCTATCCCTGAAGCACCTGAGGGCCTATCTCCTCTGCATCTCCTTTCTCTCCTTCCCTGACCCTGTACTCTTGTATTTCCTGACCACTATCACTACTCAAGTAATTTAACCCTAAAGCACTTTCATTAGCCTGCCTACCTTCTACACATCTGTGTTTGCTTCCTTTCCCTGCCTCACTTTGAGCCATTAAATTTCCCTGACCACTATCAAAACCTAGTTTCCCGCCTCTAAAGACCTAATAACACTATCTAATTCCCGCCACAAAACCTCAACCCCATCTCGACTCAGATGGAGTCCATCCATCGCATATAAACCCTTATTTCCATAAAACCCACTCCAAACATCTACAAACACCAATACTGACTCCTTGCACAAACCTTTCACATATTCATTCAACCCCATTGCACGAGACAACCATTCCATCCCCACATCCATTCTCGGAAGCACACCTGAAACAACGCCTTTTACTCTACTTTCACACATTCTTTCAATCAGCCTTTTATACCGCTGTCGTAACTCACAAGTACCCACCTTCTTTACATCGTTTACTCCGACATGTGTAATCACAACTGCTTCCCTCTCACACCCAGACACCAACCTATCATACCTCTCACACACATCATTTACACCAGCACCCGGCAGACAAACTCTCACTCCCTTCCATTTACTTTCACTCAACTTCCTATCTAAATACCTAATCTGAGAGTCACCCATCACAATCACCTCAGTCATTCTCCTATTCTCTCTAGGCCTAGTATTACCCTCCCTCCTGCTTTCACTCACTCAACCTCCTATTCTACTTTCAGGCACAGCCACACCAGACAAATCTCTTTCAAATTCTTCCTCTCTCAGGGCATCAAATCTGTTAGTTAGCCTAACAGGTTCCATGTCCCTCTTATTCACACATCTAACCTGTCCTAACTTATCTATTCTGTTCACTTTTACCCACCACTCATCATCACTTACTGCTTTCTCTCCAGTCCCTGTTCTAGTCCTAACTTCCTCCCTCCTGGTCCCAATCTGACTCTTCAAACGTACACTTGCATCTTTTCTCACTTCAGACACTAAATCGTTCAGTCTCAAGCATTAACATAATTACACGGATGACAAAAGCCACAAGGGCCTATCAAAGATTACGTGCATTCTGCACGTAATCGACTCGCCTCCTCAGTCAAAGCACATACACGGCATTCAGACACATTCACTCTCTCTACACCACAGTCATCGCACACTACATACACACTACTTTCAAAAGGCATATTCTCTACATCCAAAAGGTCAGCCATACTTAAACAAGAACAATAATAGAAACAAAAGCTTACGAACAACAAGAATTTGCCCTGAATTTGTGCACGCAAGTTTAAAACCTGCTAATCAAGATGGCCACCGAAGTAAACAAAAGTCACTTTCTCACCAAAACAAAATAACCACAATTTAACTTTGTTATATTTACCAAATATACAATCTAATAACTTAATATTTATGTTTACTATGTCAAACACCAAAGTATAGCAAATAACCAAAATATTCTGAGAGCTCTTTGAAACACGTGCTACCTGTTCGAAGGTCAGACGAAGAATTGGATGTTAGCAAGTTTTTTGAGTTAGATGATGGAAATCGGACTAGAGGTCACCACTTAAAATTTTAAAAGCAAGGGTGTAGGTTGGATTTAAGAAAATATTTTTTCACCAATAGAGTGGTAGACTTCTGAAACAAATTGCCGTGGAGGGTAGTAGGTAGTCCAAATCTAAATGTATTTAAGAGTAGGTTGGATGAGTTTATGGGGAGGGAAGTTTGTGATGGTTCCTAAGTTTTGCATATATTAATATTGTTTATATATATCTATAGCTGCATGATTTAGTTCTTGATAAGCCTTGATTGGTGATACCCTTGTTTCTGGATGCAATCCTTTGGATGTAGTTTTCCTGGGAGTTTGGGTGCCTTAAAAAAGAGGCCATTTGACTCGGATGACTTATAATGAGCCCTTTTGGCTTTTGTCATCTGTTATATTATATTGTGGGGGACTTTGATTTTGTCTTCCCCTGGTGATGGTGCTTTTTGTGGGTGGGTTTTGACGGAGGCGGATGACCTTTGATAGGCTCTTGTGGCTTTTGTCATCCGTCAAATTATGTTATGTCAACATAATCTACTATTTTTTGTTTCAGTTTTCCTTTTGCTCTGTCTTCTATATAGAGCTTCCAATTCATATTTCGTATCCACTCTCATTATCTCTTTGTTCCACTCAGTCCTATCGTAGGCAGCATACACATAGCCTCCCATGTCTCTATTCCCATCTCTTGCAGTCTCAACTTATAGTTTGCCTTCATCCTTGCCACCCTCTCCTCATACCTATTCCAGCCCATTTCTCCTCTCAGTGCCTCTACTGCTACATAGGGGTTGGCCCCTTGTGCAATTCTTGCCACCTTGTTTTGGATCTTTTCCATTCTCTCCAATTCTGCCTTTGTTACTTTACAGACTTCATACCCATACAGGCTTCTTGGGACTGCTATCCCTTTCCACAGTTCCCTTATCATTTTATACTTGTTTGCTTGCTTAGTTGCGATGTTCCTCAACATGCCAGTCATTCTAAGCATATTTAGTTCATTTTTTCTCTTATGCTTCTCAAATATATCCTTCTGGTTACATACTGTCACACCCAAGTATCTATATTCATTGACTTTCTAGGATGTCGTTTCCTAGGATCCATCCTTCATCTCTTTGTTCTCCAAATATCATGATTTTGCATTTTCCTCTACTAAATTTAACTCTCCATTCTTCTCCATTCCATACCAGTACACCACATTCAAAAGTCTCTGCAAACCCTCAGCTGTTTCACTAACCAGAACTATGTCGTCTGCAAATCCCAGGGTTTTCAATATTTGTGGGGAAATATTCATGTGCGTTTGAGTCTTATTCGAAATATAGCTGGTGCCATTTTTGTTTTCAAAAAAATGCCTGAAACTAAAACAAAAAACACTGTTTACTTAAGCCATTTTTTTTTTTACAAAATGGCCGAAAATAACCAAAGAAAAAAATGCTGTTTACTTACTTTATTGCAGTGGGTATACTTCTGAAATAGCGATGAGGAAAGCTTATTTTGTTCACAATAGTGAATAGCGACCTCTCTGCAGAAACTAAACCAATCAAAGTTTTTGGTGTAACCTTGACTTAATGGGACGTGCAATTCAAGGCTGATTAAAAAAAAAATGATGCGCACTTAAATCACGTTTAGTTTTAGAACATCTAAATTAAAAATGAGGGGTAATATCTAATGCCCAGATACAAACCTCGCAATCCATTTTAACACGTTCCGTGCGGAGTGCCCCACCCGTGGGCACTAATCATATTCTAATGTGGCGGCATGCCCACCGGTGATTCACGTGTGGAATTATATATACATACTTTTGTCAATATATATCAACCACATAAATAATTTTTTATTGATAAAACCAACATATACCTTAAAGTAGAAGGATAAATGGAGTAAAACATGCATTGTAAAGTGACATTTATTGGAACAAATAACATAAATTTACACTTTGAAAAATAGATTAATATTTCATTAAAAAAATTAAAATGTTCCTTTATTTGTAAACGTTTTCAAAAATAATGGCAGGCCAAAGTTCATTTATATTTCCTATGTTAAAACAATTGTAAAAGAAAACATTTTACCTTTTTTATAATTCATCTTAACATAAGAATGACTTTACTCACTATGTTGCACATTGAAACAGCCAAAACACATAAATGGTTTTCCTTCACACATGGGACAGAAAGTGGAAATTTTTCTTGCTTTCAGTCTCGCCTGTTTTACTCCTTCATTAGCTGAAATTATATCGTAACACTTCCGACATCTCTTCCGACTGGCTCGTTTGGGTCCAGGGGCTTCTTCCAGTTGATGAGGCAGTCTCGGCAAATCTTCCAGTTCTGGTTCGCAAACAAGACTACGTGCGATCGCTTCTTTGAAACTCAGAAGTGGCATACTTGATTTGGAAATGAACTTATTGTACAAAACCCATCCATTTACAACTGCCGTTCCCGTTAATAATTCAAATGCCACTTTTCTGTACCATTTCCTCGTTTTTCTGAGTGCGGTATGGTAGGATGACATCTGGTCAGACATGTCAACACCCTTTTTAGCTTTATTATAGTCCACAACTGCCTGTGGTTTCAAAACGTTATCACCAGCTCTGTTCTTCTTTCCTGTCGCAACAAGTTTGTCTGAGTGCTCAGGAATTGTTGAAAGTGTTAAAACGTTACGTTTGTCTTTCCAGTTGTGAACTTTCACTCCATTGCTATTTTCTTTTCCAATATATTCTTCCTTTTTCAACTTTGCATTTGTGACTTCCTTGGGAATATACTTTCTACCTTTCCGAAGTGTCCCACAGAAGTAAGTTTTCTTTTGCAGCAGATATTCAGCCAATGGCACTGAAGAATAATAATTGTCAGCAAAAATCTTCCTTCCACATCCCAGTAAATCTTTAGACATTTGAATTACAACAGATTCTGAATGACTGAAGGAATCCACACTGGAGGAGCGTCCAGTATATACTTCGATATGCCATGTATAGGCTTCTGTAGAGCATAATTTATACAATTTCACACCATACTTGTGCGCCTTACCAGGAATGTACTGTCTGAAACCCAACCGACCTCAAAATGAAATCAAGGATTCATCGATGACCACTGACTCACCAGGAGTGTACACTGATTTGATTTGAGAAACGAGGCTATCCAAAAGTGGTTGCAATTTGTACAGACGGTTGGTTGTACTTGTTGTGCATGAATTATCAGAAAAATGCAAAAAATGAAGCAAAAGCTGAAATCGATCCCTTGTCATATGGTTATAAATGAAAGGATAATCAAGTATATCTTTCTTTGACCAATACACGGCGAGTTCAGGTTTCCACACTATACCCATACACATAATTAGCCTGAGAAATTTCTTTATTTCTGCTCTGTCAGTGGATCGCCAATTCCTCAATCGAGACCTTTGTGTCAGTGTGGTCTCTTGAAGAATTTGCCAAGCATACATGTTTGTTTTTAAAACAATCATGTCAATCAGCTCATCACCAACAAGTAATTGAAAAACTTCAATTGACTCTAATGTCCTATTCCCAATGCTACTACTAATCGTAGATTCATCGACAATGTACTCGGAGTCCGATGATTCAACATCACTTCCTGAGTCCTCTGAGGAAGACAGAATGCTTTCTATTCCGGTATTGGTGGCAACTCTCTTTCTTCTGTAAAATGAAGGCAGGTTCATGGCTGTAGAAAAATACAAATATAATATGGATTGTGGATAGGCTGCCTGAATAGCCAAACTAAATAATTGCATATGGCATGTCATGTAGCGGGCCGAAAAATTTAGACTAACCCCCAATTGATCCAACCCGCTTCCTACACTAATCCGGATGTGAGAAATCGAAGGAGAATGAAACAGATTGTATATACAGTCCCTTTACTTACAAAAAAAAATGTATAATGATAATTACAATAATTTATATTTACAAGGGAAGTGTGCACACTTCAAAATGAGGCCAAATTCCCCAATCCCAACAAGATACCAAAAGAATTTTATAACAGGCGAATAGAACAAATTTACCTAAATATATCTACACAACGAAATGAAAAACAACAACACCCGAACGTAAAGGGGCACGCGCTATCACTTGTGTGCTGGAGGTGGGTGGTAGTAGGCTAACATAAAAGGAGGCAGGCTTGTCAGCCAATGCGGGTATGGTAGTTCAGGTGTCTAGTGAGGTATGAAAGCCCTCCGTCTCAGGGCTGGGCACTCGTCTAGAGAACCCTTCTTGCAGTCCGTCCAAGCTTCCACTCTCTCTAAATGTATATCCAAACAATCCTCAGCATCAACAATTCCCAAATATTTAACTCTAAAAACTACTCTTTCAAAATATAATCTTTTGATAAAAGATTATTTTAAACAAAGTACAATCTGAGAAAGAAAAAACAATTTTAATACATGAAATCAAATACATATATATACAAAGAGAAAATATAAAAAAAAACCTCATTCCCACTCACACACACATTCTTACAGAGGGAGGGAGAGGGTACTGAGAAAAGGGGTGGGAGAATGGCCCTTTTTACACACACATTCGCTCCACCACAATGTAGACAATTCAAATCACAGAAAACTCTGTCAAGTTTATCTATCCTACTTATTTCATGAAACACAAATTCATTATTTCAAAATGTAAATATGATCTGTATAAATCCATCCAATTATTGTTCAGCTAATTCTACTACTATATAAAACTTTTATCTTAGAAGCCGACACTCATACACACGCAGTTATATATTGGCCTATATATATAAATAAATAAATATATATATATAGGCCTATATATAACTGTGTATGAGTGTAGGTTTCCTAAAAAGTTTTATGGTATGCTTTTAGCTAGGCCTAATTATAAAAATCTGACTAAATGAATAGATTTATTCCGGAATACCCCTGTGCTATGATCTACATAGCCACAAACACTTTATACATATTTATGTGACAGGAAAGATAATATATAATGGTGCCCACCCGTGGTTATCCAGCTGATATAGAAAAAACAAATAAAGTAGTGGTGATGTGCTCACGGGTGGGCACCTTTCCCGTGGCCCACCCATGAACACTCCGCCACAAAAACATGAAAACTTAATATTATGAACCAGTGCTCATGGGTGGGTCACGTAATTTTATGGTAGAAATGGAATGTACTCACCGAGATTACAAAACACACCACTTTTCCACGCAATGTCTCAAAGCGAACTGACTTGGCGGCGAAATGAATTCTCCCGCAATGGGCCAATGACATCCTATCCTTCTTCTGCACGGAACGTGTTAATGTTAAGTAAATTATGAAAGTCCGAAAAGGTTAAAAATTTATCTTGATCCGAAAATAGAGTGAATAATTTGGCAATAAATGATGGGTAAACTTCACAAATGGATGCCATTTTCACACTGCGTAAAAGGCATCTGTAATACACCCAAACGGCTAAAAAAAAAATAGTTCCTTTAAACCATCTAGCTAATTAGATTTAAATGTATAAAAAAGGTAATAAAAATAGTAAAATGGGACAAAATATATTGACAAATAAAAATGACTTCAAATGAGGATAATAAAAAGATATTAAGTGAAAAACAAAATAAAAATTCAATTCAGTCATTTCTAGGATCAACCATTCCCCAGCCCATCCCCATTATAATTCGCAAAACGATTAAAGGCGATGATGTAGTTAAATCATTCACCTCTGTAAACGTTAGGACATTATTCTATAAACAATTAGGATTATATACCAACCCTCCCTCTAATTTAATGAAACTCAGGATCATAGTAGTGTTGTCCCCCCATTGTGTTTACCCCCACATGAGCCGTCCCCTTAAATGTACTCCAAAAATGTAAAACATTTTGGAATACGAGCAAAATAGTACGTCCCATCTTTCGAGTTGCTAATCTACATATATACCTTTTTTTCTAAGTTAGGTAAGGTTTCTTGATGTCTTTTATTGTTTTTTCCTATTTTTTTGTTTTCATATTTTTTGTTTCACTGCGAACGATAACAGCTTCTTACTGGCAACGTCGTAGCTATAAATAGAACCCGCTTAGCAGTTGTTTCTGTTTCATTCAGGCTTTTTCGTGCTCTAGTTGTACTTCATTATTCAAATTTGGGTTTATTTTGCATGACCGCAAAAAACTTTTAGATTATTCAGAGGCGCATAAACTAATCAAGAAACCTATAAAAGTAAGTATTGTTTGTCATTCGGTTAGGTTTTTCTGCCAGTAAAAAACTGTTAGTGAAAAAAACAGTAAATTCAAGGGGACTGCTCGTCGGGGAGATATCACTGCAGGGGAACCACCCTGCAATGATCCTGAGTTTCAATCAATTGGGGTGGGGCTCCCCAGTATATACTCATATACAAAAAAATATAATGCCGTAATTGTTCACATCTGATGCTACCATCTGACATCATAAGACATATATTGTAGCCCCAAATTGTAGCCTATAAACAGGGCCACCTACTGTGCGCCCTGAAACTGAAGTGTTACCATATTTTCTAACATCCAACCTGCACCTCTGTTTTTTAATTTTTAAGTGGTGACCCCTAGTACTATTACTTACTACCTTCCAACTCTAATAACTTGATAAAATCCAACTTATCCATTCCAGAACAGATTTTAAAAAGCTCAATCATATCTTCTCTCAAATGTGAACATATTTAGTATCCTCAGTCTATCTTCATATTCAAGGTCTTCGACTGACCTTCGAACAGGTAGCACGTGTTTCGTAGAGCTCTCGGAATATTTTGATTATTTGCTATACTTTGTTGTGTGACATAGTAAACATAAATATTAAGTTATTAGATTGTATATTTGGTTAATATAACAAAGTTAAATTGTGGTTATTTTGTATAAATTGTGGTTATTTTGTTTTGGTGAGAAAGTGACTTTTGTTTACTTCGGTGGCCATCTTGATTAGCAGGTTTTAAACTTGCATGCACAAATTTGTGTCAAATTCTTGTTGTTCGTAAGTTATTGTTTCTATTATTGTTCTTGTTTAAATATGGCTGACTGTTTGGATGTAGAGAGTATGCCTTTTGAAAGTAGTGTGTATGTAGTGTGCGATGTCTGTGGTGTAGAGAGGAGAGTGAATGTGTCTGAGTCCTGTGTATGTGCTTTGATTGATGAGGTGAGTCGATTACGTGCAGAATGCTTGAGACTGAACGATGCAAGTGTACGTTTGAAGAGTCAGATTGGGACCAGGAGGGAGGGGAAGTTAGGACTAGAACAGGGACTGGAGAGAAAGCAGTAAGTGAAGTAAGTGATGATGAGTGGTGAGTGAAAGTGAACAGAATAGATAAGTTAGGACAGGTTAGGTGTGTGAATGAGAGGGACATGGAACCTGTTAGGCTAACTAACAGATTTGATGCCCTGAGAGAGGAAGAATTTGAAAGAGATTTGTCTGGTGTGGCCGTGCCTGAAAGTAGAATAGGAGGTCAAGTGAGTGAGAGCAGGAGGGAGGGTAATAGTAGGCCTAGAGAGAATAGGAGAATGACTGAGGTGATTGTGATGGGTGACTCTCAGATTAGGTATTTAGATAGGAAGTTGAGTGAAAGTAAATGGAAGGGAGTGAGAGTTTGTCTGCTGGGTGCTGGTGTAAATGATGTGTGAGAGGTATGATAGGTTGGTGTCTGGGTGTGAGAGGGAAGCAGTTGTGATTACACATGCTGGAGTAGACGATGTAAAGAAGGTGTGTACTTGTGAGTTACGACAGTGGTATAAAAGGCTGATTGAAAGGATGTGTGAAAGTAGAATTCCATGGAAAGAATACTTATGAGATGTGGGATATTTTTAAGATTATATTAAACATGGTTCAGGAACAGTGTATTCCAATGAAGTCTATTAGGAAGAAATGTAGGAAACCATTATGGTGGAATCAAGAAATAGTTAATAAAGTTTCAGAGAAAAAAAGGGCATACCAGAGATTACAAAGTGAGAGTAGTTTAGATAATTTAAACCATTATAGGTCAACCTGAAATGAACTAAATAAGATTATTAAGAAGACCAAAAGGACAGCAGAAATTAATTTAGCTAAAAATAATAATAAAGATCCTAAAAAATTCTTTAGCTATTATAGAATCAATAATAAATCTAACAGTGATAAAATAGGGCCTATTAAATATGAAGGGGTTTTGAAAGAATCTGATGAGGAAATAGTAGAAGTCCTTAATGATCATTTTGCTTCATTATTCACAGAACAGAAACCAGTTAGATTAATAATTAATGATGCTCAGCATGGTTTTAGAACAGATAGATCGTGTTTAACTAATTTAGTGGATTTTATGGATTATGTAACTAAAGAATTAGATAGGGATGAGAAAGTTGATGCGATCTACTTAGATTTCAGCAAAGCTTTTGATAAGGTTCCACATAGAAGACTAGTTCATAAATTAAAGCTGCATGGGATATGTGGGAACGTTTTAAATTGGATAACTGATTGGCTGAAAAAAAGGAAACAGAGAGTTGTACTGAATGGAGTGAGGTCAGAGTGGAGGAATGTTATTAGTGGCGTACCTCAGGGATCAGTTTTAGGCCCTTTATTATTTATAATCTATGTAAATGATCTTGGGCAAGGTGTAAAAAGCAAAGTGTCAATTTTTTCTGATGACACTAAATTGGCAGCTGTAGTCAAAGAGGTTGAGGGTAGCTTTAAAGTGCAGGATGACTTAAATAAGTTGTTAGCTTGGGCTCAGAAATGGCAGATGACTTTTAACCTTAATAAATGCAAAGTTATTAACATGGGGAGAGATAATAGGGAATTTAGCTATGACATGGATGGGTATTGGCTTAATTCAGTTGAAGATGAGAAGGACTTAGGAGTAGTAGTAGGTAGGTCACTGAAATTTTCTAAGCAGTGTATTGAGGCAAAAAATAGAGCAAATAGGGTGCTAGGTTACATTAAAAGAAATGTCAGCTACAAAAGTAAGGAGGTCATCCTTAAACTATACAACTCTTATGTCAGGCCACATTTAGAGTACTGTATACAGGCATGGTCACCACATTTTAGACATGATATAAACTTATTAGAGTCAGTACAAAGGAGGGCAACAAAAATAATACCATCCCTGAAGCACCTTGAATATGAAGATAGACTGAGGGTATTAAATATGTTTTCATTTGAAAGAAGGTGTGTGAGGGGAGATATGATTGAGCTTTTTAAAATATTTTCTGGGATGGATAAATTGGATTTCAGCAAGTTATTTGAGTTAGAAGGTAGTAATAGAACTAGAGGCCACCACTTAAAGATTAAAAAACAGAGGTGCAGACTGGATGTTAGAAAATATTTTTTCACTAACAGAGTGGTGGATTATTGGAATAGTTTGCCACCTGAGACTGGAGACAGCCCAAACTTGAATGTTTTCAAGCGCAGATTGGATGATTATATGGGGATGGAGGGTTAATTTCTTACTTTTTGGTATGGGGATGTGTTTCTTGACTCTTCCTGTGGATGCAGTTTCTTTTTATTGTATATTTTTGGGGACTTTGATTTTGTTTTTGACAGACTCCTATGGAGGCTTTAAATTATATATTGTAGATGCATGGTTGGACATTCCTATGGATTGTTAAATTGCATATTGTAGATGCATGATCTGACAAAATCCTATGGATGCATTATGTGGGTGGGATTTGATGGATATGGATGACCTTTGATAGGCCCTTGTGGCTTTTGTCATCCGTGAAATTATGTTATGTTATTATTTTTGTTGCCTTCCTTTGTACTGACTCTAGCATGTTGATGTCATGTCTAAAATGTGGTGACCATGCTTGTATACAGTATTTTAAATGTGGCCTAACATACGAGTTATAGAGTTTAAGGATAATCTCTTTACTCTTGTAGCTAACATTCCTGTTAATGTATCCTAACACCCTATTTACTCTATTTTTTGGTTTTTGGCTCAATACACTGCTTTGAAAACTTCAGTGACCTATCTACTACTATGCCTAAGTCCTTCTCATCCTCAACTGAATTTAGCCAATGCCCATCCATTTCATAGCTAAATTCCCTATTATCCCTTCCCATGTTAAGAACTTTGCATTTTTTATGGTTAAAAGTCATTTGGCACTTCTGAGCTCAAGCTAATAATAACTTAAGTCACTCTGCACTTTAAAGCTACCCTCAACTTATTTGACTACAGTTGCCAATTTAGTGTCATCAGCAAAAATTGACACTGCTATTTACAGCCTCCCCAAGATCATTTATATAAACTAGGAATAATAAAGAGCCTAGACTTGTATGTGAACACTTTTCAATCACCCAATTGTAATGCACACCACTCAAACACTGCAGATGCACCACATTAGCATTCAAACCCTTCACCTTCTCATCTTTGTACACAATTTGACTCTCCACCAAAGTGCACATAAACAATCACTCCATACAAATGACTCACTACAATCAACACTTCATGAAATGTTGGGGCCCCTTGCATACACATCACTCTCAATTCTTTCATAAAGTTAAGCACCCTCGCCATGGCAATACTTTCAGGCTTCCTACATACTTCACTCATTACATCCTTCCTTAAGTCATCCACATAGATTATAGAGAGAAAGTACTTTTGACAATTTAAATCATTATAGGTCAACCAGAAATGAGCTAAATAAGATTAAGAAGAGCAAAAGGGCAGCATAAATTAATTTAGCTCAAAAAAATAATAAAGATCCAAGGAAATTCTTTAGCTATTATAGAATTAATAATAAATCTAACAGTGATAAAATTGGTTGTATTAGATATGAAGGTGTTTTGAAAGAATCTGATGAGGAAATAGTAGATGTTCTTAATGATCATTTTTCTTCAGTATTTACCCAAGAGAATCAAGATAGATAATTGATTATAATTCTAGGTCAAGGGAAGTAGTGTTGAATACCGTTAATGTGAACAAGGAAATAATTAAAGGGCTTATATTGGAGTTAAATACTAGTAAGTCATCTGGCCCTGACAACATTCATTCTAGGTTACTCAAAGGTGTAGATGTATTGCAGTTGCTCTTGATAAGATATATAATAGATCACTAGAATTTGGAGAAATACCTAATGATTGGAAATTAGTGAATGTAGTGCCAATTTTTAAAAAGGAAAGTAAAGAGGACCCAAATAACTTTAGGCCGGTAAGCTTAACTTCTATCATTTGTAAAATTCTTGAGAAGATAGTTAAGCAGGGGATTTCTGACCATTTAGAGTGTGGTAGGTTAATAAATGATGCTCAGCATGGGTTTAGAAAAGGTAGATCGTGTTTAACAAATTTACTGGATTTTATGGATTATGTTACTAAACAATTAGATAAGGGAGAGAATGTTGATGTAATTTACTTAGATTTTAGCATAGCTTTTGATAAGTTTACACATAGGGGATTAGTTCACAAATTAAAAATGGATTGGATATGTGGTAGAGTTTTGAATTGGATAACTGAATGGCTGAAAGACAGGAAACAGAGTTGTGCTGAATGGGGTGAAGTCACAGTGGAGAAATGTTATCAGTGGCGTACCTCAGGGATCTGTTCTAGGCCCTTTATTATTCATAGTTTATATAAATGATCTTGGGGAGGCTGTAAATAGAAAAGTGTCAATTTTTGCTAATGACACTAAATTGGCAGCTGTAGTCAAATAAGTTGAGGGTAGCTTTAAAGTGGAGAGTGACTTAAATAAGTTATTAGCTTGGGCTCAGAAGTGGCATGGGAAGGATAATAGGAAATTTAGCTATGAAATGGATAGGCATTGGCTGAATTTAGTTGAGGATGAGAAGGACTTAGGCATAGTAGTAGATAGGTCACTGAAGTTTTCAAAGCAGTGTATTGAGGTAAAAAATAGAGCAAATAGGGTGCTAGAATACATTAACAGGAATATTAGCTACAAGAGTAAAGAGGTTATCCTTAAACTCTACAACTCATATGTTAGGCCACATTTAGAGTACTGTATACAAGCATAGTCATAACATTTTAGACATTACATCAACCTGCTAGAGTCAGTACAAAGGAGGGCAATAAATATAATACCTTCCCTGAAGCTCCTTGAATATGAGGATAGACTGAAGGTACTAAATATGTTCTCATTTGAGAGAAGATGTTTGAGGGGAGATATGATTGAGCTTTTTAAAATCTGTTCTGTGATGGATAAGTTGGATTTTATCAAGTTATTTGAGTTGGAAGGTAGTAATAGGACTAGGGGTCACCACTTATAAATGAAAAAACACGAGGTGCAGGTTGGATGTTAGAAAATAATTTTTCACCAATAGAGTGGTAGATTACTGGAATAGTTTGCCATCTGAGACTGTAGACAGTCCAAACTTGAATGTATTCAAACTACAGAACTACAGAATCTAGGACCAACAAAGACCCTAAGGTCCGCTCGAGGCTAGTCCGCTACACTACATCCGAAACTACGATACACACTTATCTACGAGTGTATCTCTAACATGCTATATTTTTTATTTTTTTTTTTTTAAATATATAATCTACTGTACACACTTATCTACATGTGTACAATGTCAGGCATATTAACTACTTCAACCTAGGAGGGGGTGATAGAAAGTTTTTCTTCTCAACTTCCGCAGCCCTCGACTGCTAGTGGTGAAAATCTAGTTATAGGATAGGCGGAAAAGAAAATGGATATCTAAACTACACATGCAAGAGAAATCGCTGGCATCATTTTTAGTCATCATTTTTACTCTCGTTGTTCCTCCGCTCCAAACTCCTTTTGCAAAGACGTTATTATTTACTGTGCTCAGACTACGTTATATTTATACTATTTAAGTGCGCGTCGAGACGGTTTTTAAACATATTTACCGACCTACTATCCACTACGTGGGTGGGTAGCCTATTCCAAATTTGAGTAATTTTAAACGTAAAATAGTTTTGGGCTATACTAGTGTTAAATCGCTTGTTCACTAATTTTAATCCGTGTTGCCGAGTATTTTCCCTATGATCCAATTCGAACAAATTCCTATAATCAACGTTTGAAAATCCTTTCAATATTTTAAATACTTCAATTAGCTGGCCACGTAATCTTCTGCCTTCGAGAGATGGCAAATCTAATGCCCTGAGTCTTTCCTCATAGGGCCTGTTTCTCAGCTCGGGAATTAATTTTGTAGCCCTACGCTGCACTCTTTCTAATTGCGCGATATCTTTGTTTAAGTATGGAGCCCAAAATTTAACCGCATATTCGAGCAGTGGACGCACAAGTGATTTATACAATGGTAAAATTATCTCTTTGGATTTGAACGTGAAATTACGCGCGATATAACCCAGCACACGATTTGCTTTTTTACATGCATCCGCGCATTGTTTCGTGACTTTGAAGTCATCCGAGACTAAAACTCCCAGGTCTTTTTCCAATTTAACTACGTCGAGGACCTGGCCTTTCATGGTATACTCTACCCTCAAATTATGGCAACCCAAATGCATCACCTTACATTTACTTAAATTAAACTGCATTTGCCACTTATCCGCCCATCTGACAATCAAGTTTAGGTCCTTTTGTAATTTTTGTGGGGTATTCTGGACTCATTCCTGTGGATGTCATTTTTTATTATTGTATATTACGATTGATTTGGATTTTGACGAGTCTTGATGATGATGCGTTTTGTTTTTGACAAATTCCTGTGTATGGTTTGAATTGTATATGTAGATGCATGATCTGACACAATCCTATGGATGCATTTTGTGGGTGGGTTTTTAACAGATGCGGATGACCTTTCATAGGCCCTTGTAGCTTTTGTCATCCGTGAAATTATGTTATGCTCTGTTATCTACTACTACGTGTAAGTCCTTCTTATCCTTAAACTGAATTCAGCCAATGCCCATCCATTTCATAGCTACATTCTCTATTATCCCTTCCTATGTTAATAACTTTGCATTTTTTAAGGTTAATACTAATTTGACACTTCTGAGCCCAAGCTAATAACTTATTTAGGCCCCTCTCCACTTTAAAGCTACCCTCAACTTCTTTGACTACAGCTGCCAATTTAGTGTCATCAGCAAAAATTGACACTTTGCTACTTACTGCCTCCCCAAGATCATTTATATAAACTATGAATGATAAAGGGCCTAGAACTGATCCTTGATGTACGCCACTGATAATGTCCCTCCACTGTGACCTCACCCCATTCAGCACAACTCTGTTTCCTGTCTTTCAGTCATTCAGCTATCCAATTCAAAACTTTACAACATATCTCATACATCTTTAATTTGTGAACTAGTCTCCTATGTGGAACCTTATCAAAAGCTTTGCGAAAATTTAAGTAAATTATATCAACATTCTCTCCCTTATCTAATTGTTTAGTAACATAGTCCATAAAATAGAGTAAATTTGTTAAACACGATCTTCCTCTTGTTAACCCATGCTGAGCATCATTTATTAACCTACCACACTCTAAATGGTCAGAAATCCCCTGCTTAACTATCTTCTCAAGAATTCTACAAACTATAGAAGTTAAGCTTATTGGACTAAAGTTATTTGGGTCCTCTTTACTTCCCTTTTTAAAAATTGGCACTACATTCACTAATTTACAATCATTAGGTATTTCTCCAAACTCTAGTGATCTAGCATGTATCTTCTTAAGAGTACTGCAATACTATCTACACCTTTTTTGAGTAACCTAGAATGAATGTTGTCTGGGTCAGATGACTTGCTAGTATTTAACTCCAATAAGCCCTTTAATTATTTACCTGTTCACATTAATGGTATTCAATACTACTTCCGTTCACCTAGAATTAAGATCAATTAATCTATCTTGATTCTCTTGTGTAAATACTGAAGAAAAATGATAAGAACCTCTACTATTTCCTCATCAGATTCTTTCAAAACCCCTTCATATCTAATAGGCCCTATTTTATCAGTTAGATTTGTTATTAATTCTATAACATAAAGAATTTTCTTCGATCTTCATTATTAATTTGATAAAAATTAATTTCTGCCTCCCTTTTGCCCTTAATCTTATTTAGCTCATTTCTGAACCTATAATGATTTAAATTGTCAAAAGTGCTTTCTCTCTGTAATCTCTGGTATGCCCTTTCTACATTTCATCCCAATACTTTCATTGGAATACACTGCTCCTGGACTATGTTTAATATAGTCTTAAAGGTGTTCCACATCTCATAAGTATTCTTTCCCTTGAATTCTATATACCAACTAATCTGATTTAGCAAGTTGCGTAATTTATTGTAATCACCCCTATAAAAATTTAGAATTTTTGTGGAGTTTGTTGATGTTCTACCTTTCACTATTCCTAAGTTAAAATGAACCATCTGATTATTACTATTTTCCAATGTTTCCCCGACAGTCAATTCCTGAACCACATGATCATCATTTGAAAGAACCCGATCTAATATATTGGCACCCATTTTTGGTTTATTAACAAATTGAGTAAAAGAATATCCTTAAAGCATTCTTATAAACTTATATAACTTGCTCTATCCCTCCATATCATATTTTCCTAGTCCACAGAATTTAAATTAAAGTCACCAAGAATAACTGTATCTACTTCAAATCCTTTCCCTATTTCCCTGATCATTAACTCGTCAATACAATCAGTCTGTCCGGGTGGTCTGTCAAAGGCTCCCAAATGTATTATCCTATTTTTACTGACCCTAATATCTACCCACAGTGGCTCAACTTTTCCCTGCTTTATAGAATTATTTAGATTTGAAGAAATGCTATTTCTGAATAAATAATCAACCCACCATCCGTCCTATCTCTCCTTTGACTAATGTACATATCAACCCTGTAGTTCAAATTCACTCATGTTATCATTAAATTTATTTTCATTAACCCATGATTCTGTTATACATTATATCTATATCTTCATCAATAATATAACTAAATAACTCATCTTTCTTATTTCTAAGACTACGAGCATTGGTATAAAGACAACTCAGGCCTCCTATCCCTGAAGCACCTCTTTTAGAATGTATACCTTCCACTCTATCTCTTCTGCATCTCTTTCTTTTCCCTGCCCCACCCTGTACCCTTTATATTTCCCTGACTACTATCAGTAACTAGTTTCTCACCTGCAAAGACCCAATGACGCTATCTAACTCCTGCCACAACACGTCAACCCCAGCCCGGCTTAGATGGAGTCCATCCAATGCATACACTACCTTATTCCCATAAAACCCATTTCAAACATCTACAAACACTAATCCCAACTCCTTACACAGGCCTCTCACATACTCATTCAGTCCAATTGCACAAGACAACCATTCCATCCCCACATCCAATCTCGGAAACACACCTGAAATAATGCCTTTCACTCATCCTTTCAACTAACCTTTTGTACCTCTCGTAACTCACATAAACCCACCTTCTTTACATCATTTATTCCCACATGCGTAATCATAACTGCATCCCTCTCACACCCAGACACCAGATTCTCATATCTCTTAGACACATTATTTACACCAGCACCCAGCAAACAAACTCTCACTCCCTTCCATTTGCTCGTACTCAACTTCCTATCTAAATATCTGAGAGTCACCCATCACAAGTACCCGAGTCATCCTCCTAGTCCCCCTAGGCCTAGCTTCACCCTCCCTCCTATTCTCATTCAAACTATCACTTATTCCACTTTCTGCCACAACCACTTTCAACCTCTTCCTCTCTCATGACATCGAATCTGTTAGTCAATCTTAACAGGTTCCTTGTCCCTCTTACTCACACACCTAACCTGTCCTAACCTATCCATTCATCTTCACTTACATCATCACTTTTTTCTCTCCAGTCCCTAGTCTAGGCCTATCTTCCACCCTCCTGGTCCCAGCCACATTCTTCATGTGTACACTCGCATCACTTCTCAGTTCGTGCATCAACTCACTTAATCTCTTGCACTTATCATGCAACTGACTCACCTCCTCTACCAAAACCACATTTGCACAAGTGGCATTCGGGTACATTTGCTCTTCTTTCAACACCACAAAAATCACAAACTACATACAGTCTACTTACATCAACGGGCATACTCACTTCATCCAAACCAACAACCATACTGAGAAAACTTTTCAAAACCCTTTAATTAAGCAATCAAGCAAAGTGTAGACAATAGGGGGCAAAAATTAGGCTGCTCTGAAACATAATCAAACTGGAGCTATTTCATGATTTAATTGAAAATACAATTAAAAATTCCTTGAATATTTTGTCTTAATACTCAATGTTGACTATCTTCCCAAACTTAAATATATTACACTGAAAAACAAAATGTCGCTAAATTTAGAGTTCGCTGAGAACATGTCTGATTGCTACTGCTGCTTTACTGCTACATAATCACCTGAGAGCCTTTTTTAGCCTTTCATGTTTAGTCTCATATTCCCCCTGATTATTATGATAATTCATCCCCCTTTTTTCAAACTCTTTGTTAGTGATTAATTATCTAAACCTTAATAAAGAGCCAATCTTATTTTCTCAAAATTGCTCTGAGCAAAATTAGCCTTTGTACAGCATTATGGAAAATAAAATATTTAAATCCTTTATTATTAATCAAATAATATATCATTTTAATTGCAAAGAATTATTCTATTGATCTAACCTTAAAATTATTAATAGCCTTCTACATATTTACAATTATGATTGGAAATATTTGCTTGTTGCTCAGTTATTTCTTGTTAACTGAAGAAATTTGTTATTACGTTTTAGTTACTGCTTTTTAGGTACTGACTGCCATTTTATAGAAAATATTGCTTATATTTCTGGATAACATTTTTATATGAAAGAATTTTTAAACATAGCAAAAAATATTTTTCTCACCATTTTTGGGCTGAATATGCTTTCTCCCCTTAGTCCATTTTGAATAACATCCTGATTTTAATTGGATGGAAAATGAAAAACAAGTGTATTGAACAATAAAAAAGGAAGTCATCAAAAACCGGTGGCTTAGACAACATGTGAACCATAACTCAGCCCCTTTTTCTCTCTTGCTTTATGGTGTGGCCTAGAACCTAGTCAAGTTACTCTCATTCATAAATCTGTGTTTACAAACAATCAAGGACTGACCTAAGCGATTTATATATTTTAATTAGATGATAATCACTAACATAAGAGTTTGTAAAAAAAAAAAGAAGACAAATTATCATAATAATCAGGGCAAATACAAGTCTAAAAGTGAAAGGTGCAGACCTAGAGGATCAACACCAGATCCACATTTATACCTATGTGGTTCACAAATTGTCCCCTCCTCAAAGCTATGTGGCAACTCTTAATGGTTTCTAGATCCAACTGAGGGTAATCTTTTACATTAGTGACTCAGGATTTTTTTCCTGTTATCCCATCATGATTCGTCCTTTTTTCCAAAATCTTTCGTTTAACTACATGTTCCTGAGAGGGGGGGGGAGGCCCTGTATCCCCCCATATAGCCTATAGCTCAAAATTGGCTTCCTTCCAGTAACCAAACATTTTTAGTTATTGCTATTTTGCCAATGTTCACTCAAACAAAAATGGTGCCTTCATGCATGAAACAAAAGATGGAATCATTCAATTTGGAATGAAGCACATCAACAACAACAATGCCTGAGTTGCTAATGTAAAAAGATTACCCAACTGAGTTCCCAAAGATGGGACCATGATGGCTGACAACCAACAGCCACTATCAGGATGCCCTTCGGCTAGCAGACAGGCTCTTGCAACCTGATCTGACCTCTCTTTGAGGCCCTTTAGTTTGGAGAGAGCAAGAGGTAGATCCCAACATTTCTGCTTCAAGCGGTTCTCATTTTCAGGCTCAAAAGCATTGTTCTCAAGTATCCCTCTCCAGAATCTAATAGGTCCAGCCACCCTGTCCACTTGAGCCAAACCGCATTAAAGGGTTAACTGAAACCAAGGAGAATATGTACCTAAGGAGAGCATTGTCTTATGTCAAGCATATTCCTAAGCCACCCATCTCAATTGGGAGTCCATGAATCCCTTGAAAAGTCAATGTTGATTAGTTAATTTTTTCTTGGGGTCTATTAGGAGAAAAGCCACCACACACAATATTTGATTAAAGAAATATGAAAGATGAAAAATGTCTTACAAAATATTCAATCAAAATGGAAATTGATTAAATGACTGGCCTTCCAATGCAATTTTCAGTTGTATATTCTTAAACAACTACCACAAATTAGCTTGAAACAAGCTTCCAAACCTTGGGTAAATGCTTCTTCATGCTATAATGTACATAAATATTCTTACCAGTCATGGAATCAGCCATGTCTGCTGTCTGAATTAAGCATCAATCAAAAGAGAGGATATCCCAAGCTGTTAATAACTAGCTTTTCTCATCCCAAGCCCTTCATGATCCACTATGACAAAAGAAAAAAACCCACTAAATCATCCCCCACCCCTGTTTTTAAGCAAAATTAAATATGAATTGAAACTAAATCAGTTAATACAATGGCTACTGATATGTCAACTTGTGCTGGCTGCTCCTATACTTTTAATAGTTTTTTGAATTTAAAAAGACATTTTTTATTAACATATTAATTAACTAATAAAAAAAATTTACTTAACCCATGGACCAAGGAGTGCTGGTTGGTATCACTACGCATGAAGGCATTCGTGCCACTGCCATGTAGGTATTACTACTGTTACTGCTTTGCCCATAATAATCACTCCTGTAGATTTTCAAAGGTCTTGTCACCTGAAGTCTGCATAATTTGCTCCAAGGCTGTATATGATAAATCCAAATCGTTTATTTTCAAGCGTGTCAATTGTGAAGAGCTACAGATCGTCTCTCATTTTGCAAGGCTAAGGACTTGGTCCTGGCATGCCTACGACATCTTATGCCTCAATATCAGTTCTTCTCTTTGCTTTAGATACCTCCTTTCAGGCAGTAACTGTGCAGCTGGACCTAGATAGGAGGTATACTGTTATTTCTGCGCACATTCCACTGCCAGCCAACTTCGATGCAGGGAACGGTTGCCAAGGCCCTTTCTCTTGCCCAGTGATTTTAATAGTAGACACCCCCCTCTGGGGAGACTACTCAATCAATCCCAGTCATCAGGTCCTTGTTGACTTGATCGACGAGCTGGAGATAGGTGTCCTAAATGTGGATGAGTTTACGCAATACTGCCCAAGACCAGTTCATTTTCCTGTCTCAATCTATCTATGTGCTCTATGGATGCCCAGCCTGATTTTGGATGGGGTGTAGTTGATGACCTCCATGGTAGTGATCACCTTCCCATTCAAATATTTTCTGGGCTGCTGCTGCCCAAGAGCTTGCCCTGGTGGTGCTTAGCATAGGCACTGGTCTGCATTTCAGAAAGAGGTTTTTCTCTGTCTCAGTGGAGGAGTATAGGTCGGTTGATGATGCTGTTGACTTTTCCAGTAACCTTATCTGGTGTGGGCCTTACTACTATTCCTAGAACATTTGGCCATTTTGCAGGCTGACTGCTTCTGTAGTGGTCAGCTGAGTGTTAGACTGCCTTCAAACAGAAGCGTTATGCCTACATGGGTTATATGCACCTCCTGTCCGATTTCACCGTCAGTGAATTTTGTCAAGCTAGGGCTAGCTTCTGGTGTTTTGAAACATGGAAGCCTCCTCTAGCAGAGGTGTGGAAGCGAGTCAAAAGGATTTGGGGTAAGTTCTTGCAGGACCTCGCTCCCGTTCTACAGGAGAATGGGTCCGCAATCTCAGACCCCGCATCTGTGGCAGAATCCTTCGGCAACTGCATTCTTTAGCCAGGATGCTGCTCCACCAGCATTCAATGCACCTTGTGATGTTGCAGAAGGTTGCCGACTGGACTTTACCTCCAGAGATAGAAAACCCTTCAATGACATATTCACATTGAGTGAGATGCATTCCTCTCTTGCTTCGTGCGTGGACACCCCTGGTCCCGACTATGTCCCGTATGCAATGCTTTGACACTTGGGTGAGTGAGGCATGGCCTTTCATTTAGATTTGTTCAACAGGATCTGGGTAGAGGGTATCCTCCTTGACTCTTGGCAAATCGCTACTATGCTCGCTTTTAGTACACTGGGGAGAGATCACTCTACCCCAGCTGCTTTCCTCCCAATCTCTAACTGCCCTTGTGTGTAAGTTGATGGAGAAATTGGTAAATGTTAGATTAGCCTTTATTCTGGATAGCGGAGGCCATCCGTCTTCTGCACAGTGTGGCTTCTGCAAGTTTCACTCCACACTGGATGCTCTGCTCCAACAAGAAAATGCAATCTGCAAGGTCTTCCTTCTTGCACTACAGTATTATTAAAAACTCTTGACACAATGGAGGTGAAGGGATGACTCCCAATCTCAATATCTGAATTTTTACGAGATCGTAGTTTCCACATACGGGTTGGGGGGGGGGGAGCCTCTCTGGACCAATGGAAGAGGGGGTCCCAGAGGGAAGTGTCCTAGGTGTCACACTCTTTGACCCAAGCATCAACGCTATCACCTCGGTGTTACCGGAAGATGTTCTCTCTATGCTCTACGTGGATGACCTTTCATCTCTCCTGGCGAGTCCCAGATCCCAACTCGGGAGTGTTGACTCCCACAGGCATTGAACCGCGTCTGTTGCTATGTCAAATGGCACAGGCTTTGTTTTTCCTTGGCCGAGACTAAGGCGGTGTACTTTTGCCACCATCCACTGCTCCACCCTGAGCCAGACTTCTTTCTAAATGGGGTTTGCCTGGAAGTGGTGGACTCGCACACTTTCCTTGGTCTTGTACTTGACTGACACCTCACCTGGGAGACTAATATTTGCAGCCTTAGGGTCTCTTGTACCCACAGTATGGATATTCTTTGTTCCATGACATTCAGCGCTGATAGGGTACAAGGGATTCTCCATACAAAGGATCTCCTTACTTTTTTAGTGATCCTTTGTTCATTCAAAGCTTAACTACAGTTGTGAGTTTTTTTCCATCCTCAGCCGAGCGTGTATTGTGGAAGTTGGACTTGATCCACCATACCAGCCTTCTCACTCTGCATTGTACACAGTGTATTATTCACCTGTATGCGCAAGCCTGGCGCCTCCCTCAGTCACCAATAGCTCTCACTGCATCCACAGCCGAGAGGCACCAGTCATACGCTAAGCCCTTTGGGTTTAGGGCTAGGAAACTTCTTTGAGAGCTCGGTATAGCTCTTGGGCAGTTGGCACCCCCTGGTTCTGCCCAGGATGCCACCCTTAAAGGTACCATCTTTGAATATTTGTTGCCACACTTCTGCTCCCAAAGCTTCTACAGTGCCGGGAGTATTGTGTTTGGCCTCTTTGGAGCACACCATGTCACGCTGTATCTGTGCTGGTGTATACAGATGGCTCCAAGTCACAAGAGGGTGTTGGTTTCCACGATGTATGCCCTCTGGTTGAAGTCAGTGGGGCTTTGCCAGGCACTGCATTTGTCGACCTGATTGTAATACATCTTCTGGTTCACGATAACCATGGTTTTGGCCAACTGGGCAGATGTCAAGATTTTCTTATGCTGGGTTCCTAGACATGAAGGAATTGTGGGTAATGAGTGTGCCAATGAGGGCACAAAAGAGTTCGCGAGGACTGGGCGCCTAGACTAGCCTTTCGCTCTTCCTCACACCAATTACATGGCAGGGATGAGGGATGCTTGGCAAAGAAGATGAGAGAATGCTGAGGGAACTTAAGGTTGTGTGCCATTGCGCCATGACTTGCTTTAGGTTGCTTTCTGTAGTCAAATTGGACACACTTGTGGGATGCACCGCCATTTGACAGAGTGCTTGCCTGTGCCTTATTGTAAAGACTATGTCGTCCCCCAGACTGTTTTGCACTTCTCTTTGAAAGTTCCTGCCTGGGTGATCTTCATGTATGTTACCTGTTCTGGTACTCAGATGAGTGAGGTCGCTGCTGTTTGTTCCTTGTACTCAGCACTGGTTTATGCACACAGAATCATGGACTTTATTTGACTTTGTTGTAGGTCGCCTGTTCCTGTGCCAGTGGGAGGCAGGCCTACCTCCGATACCAGAACACGCTTCCTTCTTGCTGCTCTTTTGTTTTTGTTACATGCAACATTATCTCACTATGTTGGTCAGTCCCCGTTCTGCTTTCTTTTTTTGTTTTGGTGATAACATTCTAACTATTCGGTCGGCTCTACACAAAATTTGAAACCCCTATGTTTTACATTCTCTTTTTAATAATATAATTGCCAAGGTTAGCCCAGGATTCATTTTATTTTGGCAATAACAACTTTGGCCAATTCTAACGAAATTTGAAACCCTTATATTGTTTTACATTCTCTTTTGAATGATATAATTGCCAAAGTCCTCCTTAAGTTAGCCTTGAATTATTTGGCAATATCATCATAACTATTCGGCCAATTCTAATGAAATTTGAAACCATTATGTTTTACATATTCTTTTGAATGATATAATCGCCAAGGTCCTCCCAAGGTTAGCACAGGAATTATTGAAAGTTTTGAAGGTCGTAAGGTCATAAATTGGAATAAGTGAGAGCATGTGACTTTGGTCAGCCGACCTTGTTTAGCCTTTGTCCCCTTTTTTATTGTTATTTATATATTTATTTTTAATCTAACCTGATAGTAGGCTATGGTGTGAGTACAGTGAGTTTTGCCCTTGTAAGCAGTCACCAGATGGGCTCCTAAAATTGAAAAAGAGGCATATATAGACATAATAACTGCTCTATTATCCTCTGGTCATAACCTGGTAAATGTAGAAAATCCTACAGGATCTTTTGAGTTTGATTTGTATCAGGAAAAATGTTCTTTTATATTTTACAAGACACAAGTGTCTGTGTCCAAGCTCTTTTTTGCCATTCTACCAAATGAATGAGGCCTCCTAAAAAATGAGATGGGTAATTTTTTATGGAAAAGGGTTTATTGAAGAAATCTGAAATGAACACCAAGACTAAAATAAGAAATCTGAAATGAACACCAAGACTAAAATAAGAAATCTGAAATGAACACCAAGACTAAAATAAGAAATCTGAAATGAACACCAAGACTAAAATAAGAAATCTGAAATGAACACCAAGACTAAAATAAGAAATCTGAAATGAACACCAAGACTAAAAAAAGAAATCTGAAATGAACACCAAGACTAAAAAAAGAAATCTGAAATGAACACCAAGACTAAAATAAGAAATCTGAAATGAACACCAAGACTAAAATAAGAAATCTGAAATGAACACCAAGACTAAAATAAGAAATCTGAAATGAACACCAAGACTAAAATAAGAAATCTGAAATGAACACCAAGACTAAAATAAGAAATCTGAAATGAACTCCAAGACTAAAATAAATTTATTCACCAGACATGGTGCATGAAGTTGCACAACCCATTGCACAAAACAAATTCTCTTTTTTGTCCATTGGTGATACATGTTGAGTATTGATGAATAATATTTTGAGTGTGTTGAGTGCCCCCAAATTGAGTAGGTACAGGAATTTGCACTCACATTCATTTGAACCAAAAGAAGCAGCAGAATTCCCTTTTAGCATAAAGGAATTCTATATGTATAGTACAACATAGACTATAGGTAAATTGCTAAAAAATTCAATATCATACTCCAAAGGAATATGATAATTTTTTTTATTTCCATATACTTTTGGGGTCCCCCTCCTCATTTATAAATCTAGATGGCTGTAACTTTTTAAATATGGTTTCTATGTAGAATATTGACAATCAATTAAGAGCTAAATATTCTCTTTCGAATGGCCTTTTAACTTAAGTAAATTAGGTGATGAGATACGAGTCTTTATAATTTGGGGGGGGCTGCCAAACACCACCAAAATTGGGATTGCCTGTAACTTTGCTTCTAATTAAGATAATGAAAAATGGATTCAAGACCTAGTGGTTTCAGCCAAAGTCTACACATGCACCAATTTTCATTAAATTTGAGAGGGTGTGGTTTTAGTCCTCATATCGAGCTATGTAGCTTCTCAAGTGGACATCAGCCAGGGCAAGCCCCACCGTGATGCCCAGTCACAGTAGTAACCTCCCTTAGCAAATAGTGTCAGCTTAAAAAGAATCCGGATGGAGATTCAAACTGCCGACCCAGCGATTGCTGGGCAAGCACACTAACCACTATACTTGCCTGATTTGTCAGAGAATCTTCCATTTGGTAATTTTTCTTTATTATTGCTATTTTCTTTTGCATCATCTCTTTCATATAGGAAATGTGAAAACTATGAATTTGCTTTTTCTCTTCTGAAATCATTTACCACAGATTTGACAAATATTTAGCTGATTTTTTACATTGACATACACTTTAGCTTTGGAATGCAAAGCATCTGAGACTACTAAAGGAATGCAATGTTCGATGCACATTAAGTTGAGCATCCCACAACATTGACAATAAATCTAACCCAAACTCTTCTTATATTTTATTATTTTTGGTGTAAGAAGTGCTTCAATCATACCAAGAGACCAATTCATAACTATCATTATGCACATTTATATTTGTGTATCATATATTTTGAGGTGTCCTTACTCATTCAAACTCAGAGAAATTGATACTTTACCTTTTCTTTTTTATAAAACTTGTACACACACTTTTTTTACACAGTATAGGATGTTGGATTGAGCTTTTTCATATTTAATGTCTGGTAAATTCTCGAATAAATTTTCTATTAGCATTACCTTGAAAACTAAATCTGTCATCACTAGCAAGTCTAGAAAATTTCTTACAACAGATTTTCCACATATTCTTCCAATTCACTGAGTGGTACACACGTGTCAGTCAACCCCCTACTATAACAAAAATGATTCCATAGTCTTTTCCTAAAGGTTGAAGAATCAATTTCTTTGTCATACCATTAAAATTTTAATATGCAGACTCAAACCTGTTGACTTTCTGCAACGCTTTAGTTTGTTGCATTTCTTGCATTCTCTAATTTTATATGTAATATATTCCATATTTCAGATCTATTTAGCCTAAAAAAATCTAGTTTTTACCCCTGACCTGAAATCTTTGTGAGGCTGGTTTTTTTTTCTCAGTATGGTCAAACATTTTAGCATTGGATCCAAACCACATATCTATAGTGTATGATAAAGCTCTCAGCCTAGTGGATACAGTGTTGGTTTTCTATCATTGAGGTACCTAGGCCAGTTCCAAGCCAGAGCGGATGCAAACATCAGTGCATGTAGAGGCCTGGCCATTGCTTTCCTTTAGAGGCCTGTGCTTACCCTTGTGGGAGTAGAGGTCTGGCCATGATTTATGGGTGCACTGTGCTTAATCATAATGAAGTACCTTGGTTTGGTTATCTATATCCAACTCTTTGGAATATATACTGAGTGTGGGACCCATCTTCAAGAGTTAAGTGAGAGGCTGGGAATAGTAATACTTCAATTACAAATAGATGTTTTTTTATTATTATTATAGCCTTATAAATATAAAAAAAAATTGGTAAATGTTTTAGCAGTGATTTATGCTCATTTGTCTGCCTTTTATTTCTTACTGGAGATGTTTCCTCCATTTTATTTGCCGCTCTTTGTTGTAAGTTGTATGTTCTTGCACTAGAGGATACTGGAGGCTGATACTACAGTGTGCTTCCTTCTTTTTGCATTTGTGTTGTTTTCTATTTTTATTTGTTTTTTTCATTTTTCTTTTAATCTAACCTAGAATTAGGCTATAATGTGATTACGATGACTTTTGCTCTAGTAGACAGTCGCTGGATGGGCTCTTTAAAAAAAATCTCACTGCGAACCTACTGATTTATGTGGGATCTGAACTGTGCCATGAAGTCAACCCATATTGCAAGTCCATCAGATGACTACACTTGATGTGGTTTGACATTGCTGTAGTTGGAGACAGTTTTTTGACTCAACTAAGCTGTGAAATTGTTAGATTAGCTTTTCTATTTACACTTGCATATTAAATATATATACATTTTTTATTCCAGATTGTGAAACCCCATATTCCTTTGATTAAATTTCGCAAAAACAGCCTAGACAACATGGGTGAGTTAATAATCTTAATAAAGTGATATCCCAGTATATTTTTCCAGGATTTAATATAAGTTAAAAAAGAAACTTGGTATATGCAATCTTGACTTTTTGAATTTGCAGTTATGAGAGATTTATAAATCAATTAAATTGTTATATTAATTAAGATTTTCTTTTGTGTTATTGTCTGCCTTATTTTGTGTCACACTGGATCCATGTACATGGATGACTTCAAGTCCCAGGAAGGGTTTGCTTTCTACCTGTATCCCCTCTGTTTGAAGTCAGCGATGCTCTACCAGGTGCTGGGTCTGTCTTTATGGCTGAGCTGGTTGCAATACATGGCTCAGTATGGGAGAGAGCATGTTGTGCCTGGTTCAGAGACAAGATTCTGATATTTAGTGACTAACTGCCTGCCCTGAGTGCTCTTGAGAGCATTTGAATCTCCAAACCCCTTGGTTCATACTATCATTGAATCTATGGTTTTTGCCAGCCAAGCAGGTGTCAAGATTATTTCTGCTTGGTTCCTGGACATGTGGGAATTGCATGGAATGAGAGTGCCAGAGCGTGTATGAGGACTCAGCCACCAGACCAGCGTTTTGCTCTTCCTCACATCGACTTCATGTCAGGTTTGGCAAAGAAGATGGGAGATAGCCAAAGGGACCTTAAAGTTACATGCCATTGCGCCACAACTATTCCCATGGACCTACCCAAACACTACGAGAGCTTCAGGATACACTGCCATTTGATGAAGTGCTTACCTGAATCTTATTGCAACAACTTTGTTGTCCCCCAGGCTGTTCAGCACATTCTTGTTGAATGTTGCCACCTGTGTGATCTTCACACATGTTACCGTGATGAGCTGGGTTGCTACTGCTTGTCCCTTGTACTCAAGATGTATTCTTGCACACAGACTTCTGGACTATTTAACTTTTGGTTTCATTTTATTTGACTCTGGTTTAATAAAAATATATGGGCCATTTTTGGCATCTTGGAACAGATTACTTAACCCTTAAACTGCCAAAGGAATTTGCTTCAAATCTCTGTGAATTAATTTAGCCTTGCTACATTGTTTGGGCAAATAATAAAATCCAATATTTTAATTGAAAAGAATTCTTCTATTGATTTAACTTAAAAATTATTTATAACCATCTACATATTTAGAATTATGATTGGATTATTCTCCATTGGTCCTGAAATATTTGTTTTCCACCTCACATGAAATTAATTTTGTTAATTTAAGTTAGTGCTTAAAAATACTATTTTATAGAAAACTGCTTCAATTTATGGGAAATATTCTATATTTGAAAATATCCAGGTTTTTAAATTAAAAAAAAAATTATGCCTCCTCCTCTGCACACTCCAATTTTATCGCTGTCTGTCCTTCTTTGTTTGTGCGCATTGAATAACATGCTGACCTAAGGCCTGAATCATAAATCAACTGTTTGGTGTCGCTGTCAAACAAAATCGGTAAAAAAAACTGGGTCATGTTACTCTCATTCATAAATCTTTGTTTATAACCCCTAAGGCATTTCTGAATTTTAATTCAATGATCAATCACTAACACAAGAATTTGAAACAAAAAATAGAGGCATAATAAAAATGAGGGTCAACATAAGTCTAATTTCAAAGGCCACAAAAGGCCCTCAAGTGATTACGCAACACTGAGTTGGTGGTCTTGAAAGGCCCTTGAGTGGGACTTGGTTAAAACCCCATTGGTTCTGTACACTATATGAACTTTTGGTATATAAACCATATTCTGAATGAATTTAATTCATAAAACAAGGACCCACAATACTTTTCAAATGTAACAAATGTAAATAAAAGGATTTAAATATAAATGTGTATACTATGTTTATATTTAAATTCGCTTTGTTTTTCCTTTGTGAAATTTACAACTAAATTGTGAGTAATAGTTCTTGAATTATAGTTTGAATAACCATTGTATGCTTTTTTTGTTTGGAGTCACCTCTCTCTAAAAAAAATTTCCCATTAATTCATACCCGTGATCCAGTTTCATTTCTGGTACTGTAGATTAACTTTTAATTGGTTACAATTATTTTATTTTCTACTGGACACAACTGAAGCCCTTTTGCTAGTAATGAATTTTTGCATGCTAAGCATTAGTGCCCGTAGGATTGACAAGCCTGCAGCATGGTTGCCTGTGCTACACCTGAAAACCCCTTGGCCTTTTTTCAATAGAATATTCAGGGCTTTGTTATAAATGCCCATTGCCCAACTTATAAATAATATACCCTAAAGTGTGTAAAAATGAGCTGCAATTTTTTTATTGGAGATAAATTTCAACCTCCCTATTACTGATTATACATTGATGTAAGTAGGTATAAGTGATATTGGATGGTAAAAGGATTATACAGGGAGGGGCAAATCAGCAATCCTCATATACTCTTTCCTGGTGGGCCTCTTACAGACCCCATCTCAGGCCTGAAGTTTTTTACTTGAAAGTATAATTAGTTGTGGCATCTTATTGTGGGTTCATCCTTCAAACCCTAGGACTACCAAGGACACCTTTTACACATTGTAATATAGAATTCTCTGTGGTAAAGAAATGTGTCATTACTATGTCAGCTGTACATCCTAAAAGGCAACTAAATCTGGTTGTACCTCAAATGAAATAGGTGGTAATTCTTCAAGTGCATTAATGGCATTTTATGTTTATTAAATTTTCTGTGGCAGCTGAAGGTATATTAACATATGGGTTTTTTATTCTAAATAGAGGAATGAATTCACTCGTACATAATTTGATATGGGTCAACCACTGTGTACCTACAGTTTGACTTTGGATTTCCACCACAGGTCTCTACAGTGCTTACCATCTGTATTGAATTCAAGCTGAATTAGGACACTCCACTCAGCAACGTTAACCTTTTCTTGAGGTAAGGAGTTTTGCTGAAATGTTTTCATCATTACATATATATATATATATATATATATTTTCTTTCAACCAGGGCATGTTTTGCGAACATCAATTGAGCAGCCAGAAGGGGGAAAGTTTGCTCCTCACCAGGGAATTCGTCCCCTGCCGCCTCATATCCCCCAGACCACAACCACATTAACTTTAGAAGAGTGGCAGGTTCCAGCCAGTTACAAGAGACCCCGTTTTACTGATGAGGAAATTGAGTATATAAATGTACGTTTTATACGCAAATTTGTGTTGTGGGATATTGATCAAAGAAAGGGAAAATGATATGTTATTGCCCACCTGATGTTATTTTAGGGAAGAACTAGTGGCTTTTGTAAAAAAATTGACAGTTTTTGTTATTCAGTTTAAATTGGGAAAAGAATGAGAATAACAAGCCTGCTTATTCCTATGGCAGGGCTATAATAATACCACCACCATGAATTAAACATTGAAGGGGCATTTAAAACAAAGATTAATAAGGGTATCTGATAGAGGAAGTTTGTAAGGAGAGATCTATCACAATAAGGTTGTGAAAATGTTTGGAAGATATGTATATAGGTGCAGATCCTCATGGAGGCACTGGGAACAAGAAGGTATACAGCTGGGCATTGAGTCAGGGAGGGCATGCTATTCTCCAGCTTCAGCACATAAATTGAGTCATGGGATATATTCAGAGGTATTTCAAAGCAACATCTTCACCTACCTTTGGATAAAGTAGTTGGAGATGCTGGGTTGAAATCCCTCTTAATATTTTACATGACTTAGTTGGTGGGATTTGCCAACCCTGCACTTCTATAAGGGGGCTATCACTTTATTTCCAAATTCTTTCAGCTTTAATCCTAGACATAGCACTTGCCCATTATCTTTTAAATTCATCTGGATTTCAGATGAATTTAAAGATAATGGGAAAGTAAAAGGCAACTTCCAGCCTTGGAAGTTATTTATGCTTTCCAAATCACCAGTTTCATCTTTTTCTTGGTGAATCTAAGCCATTATATCTTGGTCACTTAGGATTGATGATGCCCACTGGTAATACTTTGTTATATTCAAGGGAGATTACACTATTCTCAGACGAAAGACTCTCTAAGTATAATAAGAATTTTATGCTAATGTCCATTTTTGGGCAATATGGCTAAACTAATTAGGAAGGGTGGGGAGAAATTGGTCTGGGTTTTACCAATCTCCACTCATTTCTGAGTGGCACCTACAGTTTAAGGTGAATTCCTAACTATTGTTATCTACAAAGTATGGCAGCCACTGTGAAATCAACCCAAATTGGAATTCCATTTGGTAACTTTTTGGCAACACCCAATTTGGCTTTACTTCATTGTAATCAGAAGCCGAGTTGCACCCAACTACGCTTTAGCTCCTCGATTGGCAAAATAATACATTAAAGTAAAATAAAATGTAGGTTTAGATTATTTGTTGTTAGACAACTTCCTTGTTCCATTCTTTATCATGTTTCATTCCACTTTTCTAATCGCTTTTCAATACACTGAAATTTTCTCTCTCCTATGCCTTGTCATAGCAAGGCATAGGATAGAATGAAAGTGAGAACAGATAAAGACCAAGAATGGGAAGGAATAAGATATGTACTTAAGTACTTTTCCATGTTATAATAAATAATACTTTTTTACCTTGGTTAGATGATGTGTCCTTATCACTTTTTGCTCTTTTTTTCAGAGGGGGGGACCGGCCTAAATGAATATGAAATTGTAAAATATTGTTGTTGTTGATATAAAGTTAGTTTTTTTAATTCTTTTTTATACCTCTAATTACAAGCGTGTATAGTGAGCGATTCCATTTTACACATTTGCAAAGAAAGGGGGAAAATGAATGGAGAGAAATATAGCCACATGAGGGGAGGGTGGTAAAAAACACCTCCCAACTGGAACCAAGAGTGAGGGGTGAATTAGTGCCCTTTCCTGATCTCAACCAGGTCTGAATGAACGAATGCTGGTCGGTGACTAGTCATACAAATTAGCCAGCATCCAAGGAAATAGGTGAGAGGTTTGTGAAGTGGTGAAAAAGGGGTAAAAATGGAAATGTCAAGAAGTAATAAAGCCCAGGTAGTTTCAATCTAGTTTGAAGCTGCTGAGAGTGCAAGGTAAAAGTTTGCGCCGCTCCTCCAGGTACTAGGTGTAATTGTTTACAGCCTCATGCAGGGTTTTCTGGTACTAAGGTAATTGCATAATGGGAAGTTCCATTTTGCCCCAATAATCCCTTTCCCTTGTGCAATGGGCTCACAACACCCTGGGGGCATTCTCACGTCATAAGGTTGTACTGCTTGTAGTGAGTGGATGGGCTTGCCTACAGCCTTCTGACTATAGGAAAGGGCTCTGCCAACTCCCCCTCCATTTTCGGCGGATTCAGGAATTTCCCCCTTCATTTTGCAAAGAAAAGAGCACGACAGAGGACGTGTTGCCTCAGTCAGCACCCCTCCCGTTTGGTGAGGTTACTCACCACAAACTCCTTAGATGGGGTAAGAGGCGGCATTGCCCCTTAGGCCTTGCTTAGTAACCTGGTAGATGCTAGGTTTGTCATGTGGCAAGGGGCGGCGGCATGCCCGCTTCCCTAGACTCCCAGACAGCTCCGGGTCCCTTCCAGGGTAGATAAGAAGTTTCCCTTGCCCTCCTTGCCAAAGAGGAAGAAAAATATGTAGATGTGCAAAGTCGGGTTTGCCTAAGTCTTTTTAAAGTTGCTCCAAGATTGTACATGATAAGCCCCAATCGTGTATGGTAAATTGCTTCTTCTCCTTCCTTCAGACACTTGTCTCACCCTTGTTTCCTCGCTTTTCATACAACTTCTCCCACAACTTTTTTTGGTCAGCCTCTAATTTCACAGGGTAGATGCTGACCTTCTCAGCAAACCATCCTGGATCAGGGCTGAGGGGGGAGGGGACAATGTTCCCTAACAACTGAGCTCCGGTTTGGGATGGTGAGTTTTTAACAACCTGCTTCATCCCCACCCAAACCTTCCTCACATCCCGTTTCCTTCTCACTTCACCATATATTATTTTTACGCTGTGCCTAAGGTGGAGCCGCCATGCTGAAGGGCTGCCGGGTCACCAGGTGGGAGGGGTGGCCTTGAATGGCGGCACCTGGCTATGCCAGGCCTGTATGCACCCCTTGCAGAGCAGGCTACTGCGAGAGGTGATGAGCGTTTGCTTCCTGTAAGACAAAGAGGGTCACCATGCCCATGAATAAAAACTTACAAAAACAAAAATCTCTCCCCATTTCCCCTTTAAGAACAATGGAGCCGCCCTCAGGCAGCTCCACAGAGGAAATGGAGGTTCCCCGCCCCCCCTGTGCTTTTCCAGGGGACCCTCCATAACTCTTCAACTGGAGAGGAGGCTTACTCCTCTCCTTCGCCTACGGGTGTAGGGGACTCCCCCTCACCCCTTCTCTGGAGGTGCTTTCGGGCACCTCCCTCTTCTAGTGGCAGTCCCCGCTTTACTTTCTAAGGGGACTGCCAAGAAAGCCAGCAGGCAGCCCATAGCCGACCGCTCCCCATTGAAGCGGCTCGGTAGGGCAAACCCCCTTAGGGGGGAGAGGGAAGCCAGGCCTCTTCGGTCGCTTCCCTCAAAAGACCTGCTGGCAAGAATATTGAACCTTGCCAGGGCCTGTACCTCCCTAGACTTAACTTGTGACAGCATTGCCAATGGAACCTGTGATGTCCTAGGGGGATTGGCCAACTGGAAGCTCCCCTGAGATAGACATGTTCCTTGAGATAGCCTGGCGCAACTGGCATGGGGACTTCTGCTGGCGGAGGTGAGAAGCGGGTTCATTCCCCGCCCTTCTCTCCTAAAAAGAAGAATAAAAAGACAAGAAAGACCAAAAAGACTCGGGGCTCCTCTCCATCCGCGGGGGCTGCGGGGATGGATGGGTTTGCTGCCACTTTGGTAGGTGATGAAGCCAAGATCGGCACATCCGGCCCCTCTACCCCGTCGTGTGCGGAGCCCCTGACTAAGTCTAACACCAAGAGGGCACAGGGCGGAGCCTCGATGACATCGGGGCCCCTCATTCAGAGGTTACCTGGCGTTTTCGAGCCCGCTGGCTTCAAGCGCTTCCTCGTTATTCGCTCCACTGATGGCACCATGTAATCCAAGGGCAACATGATCCATCAGAGGAGAGGATTAGCTAGTGCAATTGGTAGAGAGCCGAAGGTGACCCGTTTCTCGGACGGGAGCCTTCTGGCGAATGCGGCGAATCCCGCCGAGGCGGCCAAGATAAGTGCTCTTCGGACGTTTCATGGCACCCCGGTGAGTGTGACGCCGCACTCTACCATGAACTTTGTGAAAGGAGTAGTTTATGCGAAGGAATTCGTTGACTACTCCATTGAGGACATCACCCTAGAGCTGGCCGACCATGGGGCGGTCAAGGTCGAACGTGTGATGAGAAAACAGGGAGGGACCTCGAGACCCACCCCTACACTCTTCGTCACGTTCGACTGTGACAAGCTCCCTGAGTCGGTGCGGGCCGGTTGGTACCGCTACCGTGTGAAGGCATTCATGCCACTGCCGCGGCGGTGCTATTACTGTCACCGCTTCGGCCATACGCATCGCTCATGTAGACGTGCAAAGTCTGGGTCACCCGAAGTCTGTGTAAATTGCTCCAAGGTCGCACACGATAAGTCCAAATTGTGTGTGGCCAAGTGTGTCAATTGCGGAGAGCCGCACCCTGCTTCTTCGAAGCAATGTGGTGCATATCTCCTTGAGAAAGAAATCCTGGCCGTTCAGGGCCAGGATTGACTCTCATTCCGCGAGGCTAAGGACTTGGTCCTGGCGCGCCCGGCTCTGCCTGGGACGTCATATGCCTCAATAGTTAGAAAGTCACCCTCTGCTCCTGGCCCATCCAGGCCAACGAGCACGGTTGTTTCCGCGCCCATTCGGAGCCCTTCTGCGGGCTCTACCCAACCCGGGCGCTTCCCTGGTAAAGCTGGCGGCAAAAAGGGTTCATACCCAGCCCCGGCTAAAACCAGGGCTCCCCCCTCTACCCCCAGCGTGACCGTTTCCCGTAAGGCGAAACGGCCACGCGCCTCCACCGAGTCGTTAGACTCACAGGAGGCAACACCCCTGAAGATGGTCGCTAGGCCGTCTTTGGGGGTTCCTAAAGCTGTCCCCCGAAAGTAGGACAGCAACAAAGGAGCTTTGGCTCCTTCGCCCACGCCCCGAAGTGTGGCGAGTGGCTCGGAGACTGTGGTTCCTCGAAAAGAGGGCCCCCCGCCTCCCAAGCCACAACGCCTGCCTAAGGTTTCCAGGCGGAGGGAGGAAAAGACTCGCATAGCGAACCCAACCTCCCCAATAAGTCCTCAAAGGCGACAGCGCTTTGTCCGGCCAACAGCGCCCGGGGTTCTGCCCCCGGGAAGCGTACGGCCATTCCCGTGAGGGTCCCCCGTAAGGGGCGCGGCGATTTGCCATCCTGGCCGCCGTGCTGACGGGATCCAGCGCCCCGTCCGGCCCCAGCTTAGCCTCTCTTTCTTCCTTCAGATAGCCTGTATTCCTATCCTACCTCGTCGCTTTTCATACAACCTCTCCCACAACTTTCTCTGGTCAGCCTCTAATTTCACAGGGTAGAAGCTGACCTTCTTCTCAGCCAATCGTCCCGGATCGGGGCTGAGGGGGGAGGGGACAATGTCCCCTAACCCCTGAGCTCCGGTCTGGGGGGGTTGGCTTTTAACAACCTGCTTCATCCCCACCCATACCTTCCTCACATCCCTTTTCCTCTCGTCTTCAAAATCTATCCGTTTTACGCCGTGTTCAAGGTGGAGCCGCCATGCCGAAGGACTGCCAGGCCACCAGGCGGGAGGGGTGGTCCCAAATGGCGGCGCCTGGCTCTGCCGGGCCTGTAAGCACCTCTTGCAGTGCGGGCTACTGCAAGAGGTGGTGAGCGATTGCGTCCCGTAAAACAAAGAGGGTCACCATGCCCAATGATGAAACAAAAAAACATCTCCCCTTAATTCCCCCTATAACAACAACGGAGCCGCCCTCGTGCAGCTCCACAGAAAAGATGGAGGTCCCCTCCCCTGTGCTTGCGCAGGAGACCCTCCATACCTCTTTAACCGGAGAGGAGGCTTACTCCTCTCCTACGCCTACGGGTGTAGGGGACTCCCCCTCACCCCCTTCTCTGGAGGTGCTTTCGGGCACCTCCCTATCTCCAGCGGCAGTCCCTCCTATGCTTTCTAAGGGGACTGCCAAGAAAGCCAGCAGGCAGCCCATTGCCGACCGCCCCTCGTACAAGCGGCTCGGTAGGGCAAACCCCCTTAGGGGGGAGAGGGAAGCCAGGCCCCTTCGGTCGCTTCCCTCAAAAGACCTGCTGGCAAAAATATTAAACCTTGCCGGGGTCAAGGCCTGTGCCTCCCCACTAAAGACTTATGACGCTGCCAAGGGGACCTGCGATGTCCTGGGAGGGGATGGCCAACTGGAGGCCCCTCCTGTGATAGACATGGTCCTTGAGGAAAACCAGCCTCAGACGGTAGGGCCTTCCATGGGGGGGAATCCGGGCTTGGCGCCAAGCACCGAACCCGAATCCGCCCCTATGCAAGGTCCTCATCAAATGGCTGTGGATTCTCAGGCAGGACAAGGAGGGGAGGGATCTCCTCTGGATGAATCCCCTGCGCCCACCGGGACCTTCTCCATTTCAGAGAAGGACCTGGCTGAGGCCGGTCCATCTGGCCTGGGGGCTTCTACCGGCGGGGGTGAGAAGCGGGTTCATTCCCCGCCCTCCTCTCCTAAAAAGAAGAAAAAGACAAGAAAGACGAAAAAGACTCGGGGCTCCTCTCCATCCGCGGGGGCTGCGGGGACGGATGGGTCTGCTGCCACTTTGGTAGGCGACCAAGCCAAGATCGGCAAATCCGGCCCCTCTACCCCCTCGTGTGCGGAGCTCCTGACCAAGACTAAGACGAAGAATGCACAGGGCGGAGCCTCGATGACATCGGGGCCCCTCATTCAGAGGTTACCTGGCGTTTTCGAGCCCGCTGGCTTCAAACGCTTCCTCGTTATTCGCTCCACTGATGGCACCATGTTGTCTAAGGGCAACATGATCCATCAGAGGAGAGGATTAGCTAGTGCAATTGGTAGAGAGCCGAAGGTGACCCGTTTCTCGGACGGCAGCCTTCTGGCGAATGCGGCGAATCCCGCCGAGGCGGCCAAGATAAGTGCTCTTCGGACACTTCATGGCCCCCCGGTGAGTGTGACGCTGCACTCTACCATGAACTTTGTGAAAGGAGTAGTTTATGCGAGGGAACTCGTTGACTACTCCATTGAGGACATCACCCTAGAGCTGGCCGACCATGGGGCGGTCAAGGTCGAACGTGTGATGAGAAAACAGGGAGGGGCTTCGAGACCCACCCCTACACTCTTCGTCACGTTCGACTGTGACAAGCTCCCTGAGTCGGTGCGTGCCGGTTGGTACCGCTACCGCGTGAAGGCATTTGTGCCACTGCCGCGGCGGTGCTATTACTGTCACCGCTTCGGCCATACGAATCGCTCATGTAGACGTGCAAAGTCGGGGTCACCCGAAGTCTGTGTAAATTGCTCCAAGGTCGCACACGATAAGTCCAAATCGTGTGTGGCCAAGTGTGTCAATTGCGGAGAGCCGCACCCTGCTTCTTCGAAGCAATGTGGTGCATATCTCCTGGAGAAAGAAATCCTGGCCGTTCAGGCCCAGGATAGACTCTCATTCCGCGAGGCTAAGGACTTGGTCCTGGCGCGCCCAGCTCTGCCTGGGACGTCATATGCCTCAGTAGTTCGAAAGGCACCCTCTGCTCCTGGCCCATCCAGGCCAACGAGCACGGTTGTTTCCGCGCCCATTCGGAGCCCTTCTGCGGGCTCTACTACACCTGGGCGCTCCCCTGGTAGAGCTGGCGGCAAAAAGGGTTCACACCCAGTCCCGGCTAAAACCAGGGCTCCCCCCTCTTCCCCCAGCGTGACCGTTTCCCGTAAGGCGAAACGGCCACGCGCCTCCACAGAGTCGTTAGACTCACAGGAGGCAACACCCCTGAAGATGGTCGCTAGGCCATCTTCGGGGGTTCCTAAAGCTGTCCCCCGAAAGGAGGACAGCAACAAAGGAGCTTCGGCTCCTTCGCCCACGCCACGAGGTGGAGCGAGTGGCTCGGAGACGGTGGTTCCTCGAAAAGAGGGCCCCCCGCCTCCGAAGCCGCAGCGCCCGCCTAAGGTTTCGAGGCGGAGGGAGGAAAAGATTCGCATGGCGAGGTCAACCTCCCCCAATAAGTCCTCGAAGGCGACAGCGCCTCCAGCGCTTTGTCCGGCCAACAGAAACCGGGGTTCTGCCCCCGGGAAGCGTACGGCCATTCCCGTGAGGGTCTTCAATTCGAGGAGGGCCCCCGCGTCTCCTCCGAGCTAGGCCTGGAGGGCATATTCCTTCAATGGAATTGCCGTGGACTCCGGGCCAACTGGGAGGAGCTGCGGAGGCTCGCCTCGTCCCGTTCCCCGTTAGCTATTTTTTTGCAGGAGACCATGCTAGGCGCGTGCCCACTGCCTGCCCTCCCGGGGTATAAGGGTCTTGCAACCCCACCACCGCGGGACGGCCGGGCTGGGGGATGCGCGGTTTACACCCGGCATGATGTCTCCGTTCTTCCTTTCTCTTTAGATACCTCCTTACAGTCAGTGGCTGTGCAGCTGCACCTGGATAGGAGGTATACTATCATTTCTGCGTACATTCCACCGTCAGCTGACTTCGACGCGGGGGACTTCCGCCGCGTCGTGGCACGGTTGCCGAGGCCCTATCTCTTGCTTGGAGATCTGAACGGCAGGCATCCTCTCTGGGGAGATTACACCATAAATCCCAGGGGACAAGTCCTTGCCGATCTGATCGAAGAGCTTGAGATGGGTGTCCTAAACGTGGATGAGTTTACGCATCACTGTCCGAGAACCGCTTCATTTTCTTGCCTTGACCTATCTTTGTGCTCTTTGGATGCACAGCCTGATTTTGATTGGGGGGTGGTCGATGACCTCCATAGTAGTGATCACTTTCCCATTCAAATATCATTTTCAGGGCAACTGCCGCCTGAGAGACCACCTCGGTGGTGCTTGGCACGGGCGCGGTGGCCTGCATTTCAGGAAATGACTGAATTCTCTATCTCAGTCGAGGAGTTTAGGTCGGTAGATGAGGCCGTTGAGTTCTTCTCCGGCAACCTTATCGCCGTGGGCCTGACTACTATTCCTAGGACGTCTGGCTGTTTTGCACGCCGACCACTCCCATGGTGGTCGGCCGAGTGTGAGACGGCCCTCAAACAGAAGCGTTATGCCTACATGCGCTATAAGCGCCGCCCGAACGATTTCACTGTCGCTGAATTTCGTCGGGCTAGGGCTAGGTTCCGGTATATTTCGAAGCACGCCCGCCGCTCTTCTTGGTGGGCATACGTGTCTTCACTTAACGGGAAGACCCCTTTAGCTGAGGTGTGGAAGCGAGTCAAAAGGATTCGGGGCAAGTTCTCGCAGGACCCCCCTCCCGTTCTCCAGGAGAATGGGACCGCAATCTCGGACCCCGCGTCCGTGGCGGAATCCTTAGCGACCGCTTTCTCCGCATTCTCTAGCCGTGATGCTGCTCCGCCAGCATTCAATGCACGTCGTGATGTCGCGGAAGGCCGCCGGCTGGACTTTACCTCCAGAGGCGGAGAACCCTTCAACGACAAGTTTACTGTGAGTGAGTTGCGTTCCGCTCTCGCTTCGTGCGCGGACACCGCCCATGGTCCGGACGATGTCCCGTACGCCATGCTTAGACACCTGGGTGAGCGAGGCATGGCCTTTCTGTTAGATCTGTTCAACAGGATCTGGGTGGAAGGTCTTCTCCCAGATTCCTGGTGAATCGCTACTGTGCTCGCCTTTCGCAAGCCGGGGAGAGATCACTCTACTCCGACCGGTTTCCGCCCAAACTCTCTAAACTCTTGCGTGTGCAAGTTGATGGAGAAATTGGTAAATGTTAGATTAGCCCATTTCCTGGACAGCGGAGGCCATCTGTCTTCTGCACTGTGCGGCTTCCGTAAGTTTCACTCCACGTCGGATGCTCTGCTCCGACTGGAAAATGCCGTCTGCGAGGCTTTCCTTCGTAGACAGCACTACGCCACGGTGTTTTTTGATCTGGAGAAGGCCTATGATACCGCATGGCGATACGGTATCATGGACACTCTCCACACGATGGGGGCGAGGGGACGCCTCCCAATGTTTATATCTGAATTTTTGCGAGATCGTCGATTCCGCGTACGGGTGGGGGGAGCCCTCTCTGCCCCAAAGGAGCAGCAAGAGGGTGTCCCGCAGGGAAGTGTCCTCAGTGTCACACTCTTTGCCCTGAGCATCAACGGCATCACCTCGGTGCTGCCAGAAGATGTTCTCGCTACGCTCTACGTGGACGACCTTTCGATCTCTTTTGGCGCGGCCCAGATGCCAACTCTGGAGCGTCGACTCCAACAGGCATTGAACCGCGTCTCTCGCTATGCCGAAGCGCACAGGTTTCGGTTTTCTTTGGCCAAGACTAAGGTGGTGCACTTCTGCCGCCATCCACGGCTTCACCCCGACCCAGATTTGTTTCTTAATGGGGTGCGCCTGGATGTGGTTGAGTCGCACCGTTTCCTTGGTCTTGTATTCGACCGACGCCTCACCTGGGAGGCTCATATTCGCAGCCTTAGGGTCTCTTGTACCCGCGCCATGGACATTCTCCGTTCCGTGACGTTCAGCGCTTGGGGCGCTGATAGGGCTACCGCCTTACTTTTTTATCGATCCTTTGTTCGCTCGAAGCTCGACTACGGATGCGAGTTTTATGCATCCGCAGCCGAGCGTTTATTGCGGAAGGTGGATTCAATCCACCACACCGGCCTTCGCCTTGCGACCGGTGCCTTCCGCACTTCCCCCATTGAGAGCCTGTTGGTCGATGCTGGGGAGATGCCACTCGCTCTACGCCGCGTGCAGTGCATCACTCGCCTGTATGCGCGAGCCCGGCGCCTCCCTCAGTCGCCAACAGCTCTCACTGCATCCGCAGCTGATCTCGATGGTGCCTATGCCGCCGAGAGACGCCAGTCATACCCTAAGCCCTTTGGGTTTAGGGCCAGGAAACTCCTTCGAGAGCTAGATATAGCTCTCGGGCCGGTGGCGCCCCTGGTTCTGCCCAGGACGCCACCCTGGAGGGTACCACATTTGGCTATTTGTCGCCACGCCTCTGCTCCCAAAGCTTGTACTGCGCCGGGAGTATTGCGTTCGACCTTTTTGGAGCACACATCGTGTCACGCTGGTACCGTGCCAGTGTATACGGATGGCTCCAAGTCCCAAGAGGGGGTCGGCTTCCACGCCGTATCCCCTCCGTTTGAAGTCAGCGGGGCTCTACCAGGCGCAGCGTCTGTCTTCACGGCCGAGCTGGTGGCAATACACCACTCGGTACGGGAGATTACGCGACGTGCCCGGTTCGGAGACTGGATTGTGATCTATAGCGACTCACAAAGCGCCCTGAGTGCTCTCGGGGCATTGGAATCTCCGCATCCCCTGGTTCGCGATATCCGTGACGCCACGGTTTTGGCGAGCCGGGCAGATGTCGAGATTATCTTCTGCTGGGTTCCTGGACATGTAGGAATTGCGGGGAATGAGGGCGCCAAAGAGTCCGCGAGGACTCTGCGACTGGACCAGCGTTTCGCTCTTCCTCACACCGACTACATGGCAGGAATACGGGCAGCTCTTCGGACTGCTTGGCAAAGAAGATGGGAGACGGTCGAGGGGAACTTAAAGTTGCGTGCCATTGCGCCGCGACTGTTCCCATGGACCTATCCCCCAATGCCGCGGCGGCTTCAGGTTGCTTTCTGTCGTCTCCGAATCGGACACACTCGTGTGACGCATCGCTATCTGATGGAGCGCTCGCCTGCGCCCTATTGCAACGACTGCGTCGTCCCCCAGACTGTTCGGCACATTCTTGTCGAATGTCCCAGTCTGGGTGATCTTCGCGCACGATACCTGTCCCAGTACCGGGATGGGCGGGGTCGCTACCGCCTGTCCCTTGTGCTCGGGACAGATTCGTGCACACTGACTTGTGGACTTGTTGACTTCTTGGGGGATGCTGGCCTTCTTCCTATTATTTAAGCAAGGTTTGTTTGTTTTGTTTTTTGTTGTTTTTTTTTGCATTTTTTGTTTTTTGTTTGTTTTTTTTTTTCTTTAGTTGCACGCTCCTGCGCCTGGGGGACCTCTCCCCGACGCACCAGCTTGCTTCCTTTCCCCCTTTTGGGGTGTTGTTGTTTTTTTTTTTCTCTCTTTAATTTCATTTTAAAGTAGCCTAGAACTAGGCCAGTTTTAATACGGCGACTAATGCCCAAGTAGGCAGTCGCCAGATGAGCTCTTAAAAAAAAAAAAAAAAAAAAAAAAAAAATCCCGTGAGGGTCTTCAGTTCGAGGAGGTCCCCGCGTCTCCTCCGAGCTAGGCCTGGAGGGCATGTTCCTCCAATGGAATTGCCGTGGACTCCGGGCCAACTGGGAGGAGCTGCGGAGGCTCGTCTCGTCCCGTTCCCCATTAGCTATCTTTTTTGAAGGAGACCATGCTAGGCGCGTGCCCCTGGCCTGCCCTCCCTGGGTATAAGGGTCTTGCGACCCCACCACCGTGGGATGGCCGGGCTGGGGGATGCGCGGTTTACACCCGGCGTGATGTCTTGTTCTTCCTTTCTCTTTAGATACCTCTTTTCAGGCAGTGGCTGTGCAGCTGCACCTGGATAGGAGGTATACTATCATTTCTGCGTACATTCCACCGTCAGCTGACTTCGACGCGGGGGACTTCCGCCGCGTCGTGGCACTGTTGCCGAGTTCCTATCTCTTGCTTGGAGATCTGAACGGCAGGCATCCTCTCTGGGGAGATTACTCCATAAATGCCAGGGGACAAGTCCTTTCCGATCTGATCGAAGAGCTTGAGATGGGTGTCCTAAACGTGGATGAGTTTACGCATCACTGTCCGAGAACCGCTTCATTTTCTTACCTTGACCTATCTTTGTGCTCTTTGGATGCACAGCCTGATTTTGATTGGGGGGTGGTCGATGACCTCCATGGTAGTGATCACTTTCCCATTCAAATATCATTTTCAGGGCAACTGCCGTCTGAGAGACCACCTCGGTGGTGCTTGGCGCGGGCGCGGTGGCCTGCATTTCAGGAAATGACGGAATTCTCTATCTCAGTCGAGGAGTTTAGGTCGGTAGATGAGGCCGTTGAGTTCTTCTCCGGCAACCTCATCGCCGTGGGCCTGACTACTATTCCTAGGACGTCTGGCCGTTTTGCACGCCGACCACTCCCATGGTGGTCGGCCGAGTGTGAGACGGCCCTCAAACAGAAGCGTTATGCCTACATGCTCTATAAGCGCCGCCCGAACGAATTCACTGTCGCTGAATTTCGTCGGGCTAGGGCTAGGTTCCGGTATATTTCGAAGCACGCCCGCCGCTCTTCTTGGCGGGCATACGTGTCTTCACTTAACGGGAAGACCCCTTTAGCTGTGGTGTGGAAACGAGTCCAAAGGATTCGGGGCAAGTTCTCGCTGGCCTCCCCTCCCGTTCTCCAGGAGAAAGGGACCGCAATCTCGGACCCCGCGGCCGTGGCGGAATCCTTAGCGACCGCTTTTTCCGCATTCTCTAGCCGTGATGCTTCTCCGCCAGCATTCAATGCACGTCGTGATGTCGCGGAAGGCCGCCGGCTGGACTTTACCTCCAGAGGCGGAGAACCCTTCAACGACAAGTTTACTGTAAGCGAGTTGCGTTCCGCTCTCGCTTCGTGCGCGGACACCGCCCATGGTCCGGACGATGTCCCGTACGCCATGCTTCGACACCTAGGTGAGCGAGGCATGGCCTTTCTGTTAGATTTGTTCAACATGATCTGGGTGGAAGGTCTTCTCCCAGACTCCTGGCGAATCGCTACTGTGCTTGCCTTTCGCAAACCGGGGAGAGATCACTCTACTCCGACCGGTTTCCGCCCAATCTCTCTAACCTCTTGCGTGTGAAAGTTGAAGGAGAAATTGGTAAATGTTAGATTAGCCTTTTTCCTCGACAGCGGAGGCCATCTGTCTTCCGCACAGTGCGGCTTCCGCAAGTTCCACTCCACGTCGGATGCTCTGCTCCGACTGGAAAATGCCGTCTGCGAGGTTTTCCTTCGTAGACAGCACTACGCCACGGTGTTTTTCGATCTGGAGAAGGCCTATGATACCGCATGGCGATACGGTATCATGGAGACTCTCCACACGATGGGGGCGAGGGGACGCCTCCCAATTTTTATATCTGAATTTTTGCGAGATCGTCGATTCCGCGTACGGGTGGGGGGAGCCCTCTCCGGCCCAAAGGAGCAGGAAGAGGGTGTCCCGCAGGGAAGTGTCCTCAGTGTCACACTCTTTGCCCTGAGCATCAACGGCATCACCTCGGTGCTGCCGGAAGATGTTCTCGCTACGCTCTACGTGGACGACCTTTCGATCTCTTTTGGCGCGGCCCAGATGCCAACTCTGGAGCGTCGACTCCAACAGGCATTGAACCGCGTCTCTCGCTATGCCGAAGCGCACAGGTTTCGGTTTTCTTTGGCCAAGACTAAGGTGGTGCACTTCTGCCGCCATCCACGGCTTCACCCCGACCCAGATTTGTTTCTTAATGGGGTGCGCCTGGATGTGGTTGAGTCGCACCGTTTCCTTGGTCTTGTATTCGACCGACGCCTCACCTGGGAGGCTCATATTCGCAGCCTTAGGGTCTCTTGTACCCGCGCCATGGACATTCTCCGTTCCGTGACGTTCAGCGCTTGGGGTGCTGATAGGGCTACTGCCTTACTTTTTTATCGATCCTTTGTTCGCTCGAAGCTCGACTACGGATGCGAGTTTTATGCATCCGCAGCCGAGCGTTTATTGCGGAAGGTGGATTCGATCCACCACACCGGCCTTCGCCTTGCGCCCGGTGCCTTCCGCACTTTTCCCATTGAGAGCCTGTTGGTCGATGCTGGGGAGATGCCACTCGCTCTGCCCCGCGTGCAGTGTATCACTCGACTGTACGCGCGAGCCCGGCGCCTCCGTCAGTCGCCAACAGCTCTCACTGCATCCGCAGCTGATCTCGATGGTGCCTATGTCGTCGAGAGACGCCAGTCATACCGTAAGCCTTTTGGGTTTAGGGCCAGGAAACCGCTTCGAGAGGTAGATATCGCTCTCGGGCCGGTAGCGCCCCTGGTTTTGCCCGGGACGCCACCCTGGAGGGTACCACATTTGGCTATTTGTCGCCACGCCTCTGCTCCCAAAGCTTGTACTGCGCCGGGAGTATTGCGTTCGACCTTTTTGGAGCACACATCGTGTCACGCTGGAACCGTGCCAGTGTATACGGATGGCTCCAAGTCCCAAGAGGGGGTCGGCTTCCACGCCGTATCCCCTCTGTTTGAAGTCAGCGGGGCTCTACCAGGCGCTGCGTCTGTCTTCACGGCCAAGCTGGTGGCAATACACCACTCGGTACGGGAGATTACGCGACGTGCTCGGTTCGGAGACCGGATTGTGATCTATAGCGACTCACAAAGCGCCCTGAGTGCTCTCGGGGCATTGGAATCTCCGCATCCCCTGGTTCGCGATATCCGTGACGCCACGGTTTGGCGAGCCGGGCAGATGTCGAGATTATCTTCTGCTGGGTTCCTGGACATGTAGGAATTGCGGGGAATGAGCGCGCCGATGAGGGCGCCAAAGAGTCCGCGAGGACTCTGCGACCGGACCAGCGTTTCGCTCTTCCTCACACCGACTACATGGCAGGAATACGGGCAGCTCTTCGGACTGCTTGGCAAAGAAGATGGGAGACGGTCGAAGGGAACTTAAAGTTGCGTGCCATTGCGCCGCGACTGTTCCCATGGACCTATCCCCCAATGCCGCGGCGGCTTCAGGTTGCTTTCTGTCTTCTTCGAATCGGACACACTCGTGTGACGCATCGCTACTTGATGGAGCGCTCGCATGCGCCCTATTGCAACGACTGCGTCGTCCCCCAGACTGTTCGGCATATTCTTGTCGAATGTCCCAGTCTGTGTGATCTTCGCGCACGATACCTCTCTCGGTACCGGGATTGGCGGGGTCGCTACCGCCTGTCCCTTGTACTCGGGACGAGTGCGTGCACCATGACTGGTGGACTTATTGACTTTTTTGGGGAGGCCGGCCTTCTCCCCTTTATTTAAGGTTCCTTTTTTTGTTATTTTTTTTTTTGTAGGTTGGACTCTCCTGCACCGGGGTGATGGGGACCTCTCCCCGCTGCCGGAGATTGCTTCGATTGTTAAGTTTTTCCAATTTATATCATTGTTAAGTTTTCATATTTTTACTTTAAAGTAGCCTAGTTCTAGGCTGTCGTGTTTTTCGGCGACTTATGCCCAAGTGGGTAGTTGCCAGATGGGCTCCATAAAATTTAAAAAGAAAAAATTCTGTCGTCTCCGAATCGGACACACTCGTGTGACGCATCGCTATTTGATGGAACGCTCGTCCTGCGCCCTATTGCAACGACCTCGTCGCACCCCAGACTGTTCGGCACATTCTTGTTGAATGTCCCAGTCTGGGTGATCTTCGCGCACGATACCTGTCCCGGTGCCGGGATGGGCGGGGTCGCTACCGCCTGTTCCTTGTACTCGGGACGAGTGCGTGCACCATGACTGGTGGACTTATTGACTTTTTTGGGGAGGCCGGCCTTCTCCCCTTTATTTAAGGTTCCTTTTTTTGTTATTGTTTTTTTTTGTAGGTTGCACTCTCCTGCACCGGGGTGAGGGGGACCTCTCCCCGCTGCCGGAGATTGCTTCGATTGTTAAGTTTTTCCAATTTATATCATTGTTAAGTTTTCATATTTTTACTTTAAAGTAGCCTAGTTCTAGGCTGTCGTGTTTTTCGGCGACTTATGCCCAAGTGGGTAGTTGCCAGATGGGCTCCATAAAATTTAAAAAGAAAAAATTCTGTCGTCTCCGAATCGGACACACTCGTGTGACGCATCGCTATTTGATGGAACGCTCGTCCTGCGCCCTATTGCAACGACTGCGTCGCACCCCAGACTGTTCGGCACATTCTTGTTGAATGTCCCAGTCTGGGTGATCTTCGCGCACGATACCTGTCCCGGTGCCGGGATGGGCGGGGTCGCTACCGCCTGTTCCTTGTACTCGGGACGAGTGCGTGCACCATGACTGGTGGACTTATTGACTTTTTTGGGGAGGCCGGCCTTCTCCCCTTTATTTAAGGTTCCTTTTTTTGTTATTGTTTTTTTTTGTAGGTTGCACTCTCCTGCACCGGGGTGAGGGGGACCTCTCCCCGCTGCCGGAGATTGCTTCGATTGTTAAGTTTTTCCAATTTATATCATTGTTAAGTTTTCATATTTTTACTTTAAAGTAGCCTAGTTCTAGGCTGTCGTGTTTTTCGGCGACTTATGCCCAAGTGGGTAGTTGCCAGATGGGCTCCATAAAATTAAAAAAAAAAAATTCTGTTGTCTCCGAATCGGACACACTCGTGTGACGCATCGCTATTTGATGGAACGCTCGTCCTGCGCCCTATTGCAACGACTGCGTCGCACCCCAGACTGTTCGGCACATTCTTGTTGAATGTCCCAGTCTGGGTGATCTTCGCGCACGATACCTGTCCCGGTGCCGGGATGGGCGGGGTCGCTACCCCCTGTCCCTTGTACTCGGGACGAGTGCGTGCACCATGACTGGTGGACTTGTTGACTTTTTGGGGGAGGCCGTCCTTCTCCCTTTCATTTAACCAGGTTTAATTGTTGTTTTTGTTATTGTTTTGTTATTGTTGTTTCCTGTTCAAATTTTTTAAAGTAGCCTAGATCTAGGCTGTTTGTTGTTTACGGCGACTTATGCCTAAGTCGGCAGTCGCCAGATAGCCCCTTAAAAAAAAAAAAATCTAGGCTGTCTTGTTTTTCGGCGACTTATGCCCAAGTGGGCAGTTGCCAGATGGGCTCTGTTAAAAAAAAATAAAAATAAAAAAAGAAGCCATCTTTACCCCACCCTTTGAACCTTCGCATAGGAGATCTCTCTAACCTGGGTTCTCCAAGGGTCTTTACCCTCCCATCCTTACTGACCTCTAGTTGGCGTGCTCCTCTCACCACAGTATGTACCAACATGTGGAGCCTGGAGAAGTCCTCCATGGTCCCTCGCATCATTAAGAGCCTGTTCTTAGAGCATTCAACCTCACACAAACAATGCTGCCCACTATACACGGATGGCTCTAAGTCGGACGGTGGCGTGGGTGCCGCAGCCATCTACCCAGGAGGAGAATTCCTAACTCTATCTTTTCCGCCAGCAGCATCCATTTTTACCGCTGAAAATTCAGCAATCCTTTTAGCCTTTAGACTCATCCAAATTTTACCTTTTAGTGATTTTGTCATTTTTTCCGACTCAAGGAGTGTCTTACAGTCAATTAGATCTTTTAATTCGTCCCATCCCCTGGTCACAGAAATTTGCAACTGGCTGATCCAAAATGCATCCCGATATAGAATGATTTTTTGCTGGGTCCCTGGGCTTTTGGGGGTCCTGGGCAACGAGAAGGCTGATCGGCTGGCCCACTCAGCACATTCTGTGTCCCCTGAGAACTCGGCTCTGCGTTTTAGGGACTACTCTCCTTCAATAAGAAAGTATATTTTTCAACTGTGGCAGAATGAATGGGATGACTGTTCATCATCCAAACTATACAAAATTATAAATTCTATTCGCTCTTGGCCCTCGAGTCGTCATAGAATGCGGTCGTTGGAGGTGTCCCTTTGCCGAGTTGGCATTGGCCACACACGAGACTTACTCATGGCCATCTTGTTTCGGGTGATGCTCATATCAGCTCTTGCTCTCGTTTTTGCGGTGGCGACCATCGGTTGCCCACCTTTTATTTGATTGTAGCCATTTCGCCATTCTCCGGTTGTCCTGTTTCCCGACCCTTATAACTATCCCTCCTCAACACACCCGTCTTCGATTCATATTGGCGGAGGAATCTTTTAACCCGTCGTTTTTTAAATTTTTATCACAAAGTGGTCTCCTCCACCTTTTATAGATGATTTGTCTCTTTTCATCCTAGCTGCCATATAGAATCCACTTGGATTGGGCAGCAACCCATTGGTAACTTACCTTAAACCTTAAACCACCTTGGCGACCTTCAATCGTGACGTCCTGGCAGTAGCGTACTTCACATCGATTATCTACAACGAAAGCGACCTGTAACTGGTCGCTCAACCGTGCCCTGGTGGACCTCTGAGTGTGCGATTGCCGTCAAAAACTACGTTAGCTCATGCCTGCTTCCGGCGGAATCCAACCTTGTGCAATAAGGTTGACCGAAACCGAGCTCGGGCACTTCGTCAGACAACCTTTCCTCAGGCTCGTCGTACTTCTTGGCGCCGCTACTTTTCAATTTCCTCTATGACCCCCACCGCAAAGATCTGGAAGAGGATTAACAAGATCCGGGGTTGTTATGCCGTCATAATACCCCTACACTCAACTTACAGGCATCCTTAGTGAATGACAGCCTGGTAGTCAGCAATCCCTTGGCCGACCATTTCCGCGCCGTGAGCACTGTCAGCCGTTACACTAAGGCATTTCTAGCCTATAAATCAAGCGAAGAGTCTCATCATCTCAATTTTACAACAAAATCGAACCTTCCGTAAAATGCCCTATTCTCCAGCCACGAGTTGCGTGCTACATTGTCCTTTTGTAGATCCACCTCTCCTGGCCTTGACTGGACCCATTTTGATATGATTTGACACCTCAATCCGCACTCTAGTATTTTCTTACTTGATTTGTACAACCTTATATGGGTGAAGGGTTCTTACCCATCATCATGGCGCGTTGGGATTCTCCTTCCCTTTGTCAAGCCAGGCAGGGACGGGTTGGTTGGGCGCAGATCACTACCGCCCCATAGCTCTTCTTACCAGCTCTCTGAGGTAAGTTGCTGGAGAAGATGGTGTTGCTCCATCAAATGGCGGTGCGTACCGCGATTGTGTCCAATTTAGAAACTATAGAAAGCAATCTGAAGCCGTCGTGGCATTGGCGGGTAGGTCCATGGGAACAGTTGCTGCGCAATGGCACGCAACTTTAGGTTCACCTCGACCGTCTCCCATCTTCTTTGCCAAACAGCTCGTATTCGTGCCATGTAATCGGTGTGAGGAGTTGCGAAACGCTGGTCCGGTCGTGCATTCCTCGCGTACTCTGGCGCCCTCATCGGTGCACTCATTCCCGGCAATTCCTACGTGTACAAGTACTCAGCAGAAGATAATCTCGACATCCGCCAGCTCGCCAAAAACGTGGACTCACAGATATCGTGAACCAGGTGATGCGGACATTCCAATGCCCCGATAGCAGTCAGGGCGCTTTGCGAGTCGCTATAAATCACAATCCGATCTCCGAACCGGGCACCTCGCGTAATCTCCTGTACCAAGGGGATAAGGCGGGGAAACCGACTTGGAACCATCCGTATACACTGTCACAGTTCCAGCGTGACACGAAGTGTGCTCTAAAAAGCTTTAGGAGCAGAGGCGTGGCGACAAATAGTTTAAGGTTGTACCCTCCAGGGTGGCGTCCTGAGGAGAACCAGGGGCTCCACCTGCCCGAGAGCTATACCTAGTTCTCGAAGGAGTAGCTTCTCTCGGCGGCATAGAAACCGTCGAGATCATCTGCGAAAACAGTCAGATCTGAGGGAGGCGCCGGGCTCGCGCGTACAGGCGAATAATGCACCCTTTCACGCCTTAGAGCGAGTGGAATCTACCCAGGATTGACAAGTAGGTTATCAATGGGGGAAGTGCGGAAGGCACCTGTCGCAAGGGCTAAGGCTGGTGTGGTGAATCGAGTCCACCTTCCGCAATACACGCTCGGTTGCAAATTCATAAAACTCGCATCCGTAGTCGGGCTTCGAACGAACAAGTATCGATAAAAAAGTAAGGTAATAGCCCTATCAGCGCCCAAGGCGCTGAACGTCACGGCTAGGAGAATATCCATGGCGCAAGTCCACCACTTCCGGGCGCACCCTATTTAGAAACAAGGGTGGGTCAAGGTATAGCAATGCCCTCTGGCATTCCTCTAAAATATTACATGTATCAATATTCCATTGCATCAATTTAAGTATTACCTAATATCATTTTAACGTAATGTACCTTGTGCATAAATATTAGCATAGTTTCCTTTTTAAATTCAATGTAAAAATATCCATTTAATTTCTACAATTTATATTGTCTTATGTAAAGTTTCTCGTCATTCTCAGCATAAAGGTCAGTTATAAATCTTCTCGCACTTATTCTCTGCAAACTGCCATACGAGAGTAGGTCCTAATTCTGGTTACTTCTCTCATTACAGTCCATCATAGTTACCATACCTTACCTTACCTTACTTCACATTTGATTACGTTAAGTTATATTTCACTGCCTTCCCCGCAAATCAACCATACTATCCTCCACTTCCCATCCTTTTTACAAATCAATTATACTTGTAATACAATCCTATAATCTAATCCTGTAATCCATATTTCAATTTACGTTTTATTCTTTACAATTCTCAATTTAATTATATCATTCATTCGTATAATTGTAATTACCGCTCACTAGTTATTTCTTAATTCAATTCTTTCATTGTGCATTCGTTGATTTTAAAAATATATATATATATTTTGTTTATCGTCCGTTTTCTTATACCCCTAGCGCCCGAAGCTTCTAAATTCAGTTCACGTCAGTCGTTAGGCCTAAATATTAGAAGACAACTATTCCATCCATTTCAACAAATTTATGGTAATGGTTTTCAAATAGCTATCTAGGATGATTTATTAACTAAAATCAATCCCATTAATAACCAATACCTAAAAGGTGGAGCCGTGTATGGCGGCTGAAATGCACCATCTTAGTCTTGACCATGGAAAACCGAAGCCTGTGCGCTTCGGAATAGCGAGAGATGCAATACACTGCCTGTTGGGGTCGACGCTCCAGAGTTGGCATCTGGGCCACGCCAAAAGAGATCGAAAGGTCGTCCACGTAGAGGGTAGCGAGAGCATCATCCGGCAGAACCAAGGTGATGCCGTTGATGCTCAGGTCAAAGAGTGCGACACTGAGGACACTTCCCTGCGGGAGACCTATTCCTGCTCCCTTGGGCCGGAGAAGGCTCCCACCTACGCGGAATCGATGATCTCGCAAAAATTCAGATATAAACATTGGGAGGCGTCCCCTCGCCTCCATCGTGTGGAGAGTCACCATGATACCGTATCGCCATGCGGTATCATAGGCCTTCTCCAAATCGAAAAACACCGTGGCGTAGTGCTGTCTACAATCTACAAAGGAAGGCCTCGCAGACGACATTTTCCAGTCGGAGAAGAGCATACGACGTGGTGTGGAACTTGCGGAAGCTGCATTGTGCAGAAGACGGCCTCCGCTCTAAAGAAAAAAAGAATCTAAAATTTAGCAATTTCTCCAACATGGACAGAAAGGAGGCTAGAAAGATTGGGCGAAAACCGGGCGGGGTAAGTGATCTCTTCCCGGTTTGCGAAAAGCGAGCACAGTATCGATTGGCCAGGAATCTGGGAGGATATCCTTTACCCAGATCCTATTGAACAAATCTAAGAGAAAGGCCATGCCTCGCTCAGCCAGGTGTCGAGGCATGACGTTCGGGACATCGTCCGGACCAGAGGCGGTGTCCGGGCACGAAGCAAGAGCGGAACGCAACTCACTCAGAGAAAACCTGTCGTTGAAGGATTCTCCGCCTCTGGAGGTAAAGTCCAGTCGGCGGCCTTCCGCGACATCACGACGTGCAATGAATGCTGGCGGAGCAGCATACATGCTAGAGAATGCCGAGCAAGCGGTTGTGAAGGATTCCGTCACGGACGCGGGGTCCGAGATTACTGTCCCATTCTCCTGGAGAACGGAAGGGGTCATGCGAGAACTTGCACCGCATCCTTTTAACTCATTTTCAACCTCTGCCAGAGTGGTATTCCCGTTAAGAAGACACGTATGTCCGCCAAGAAGAGCGGCGGGCGTGCTTCTAAATATACTGGAACCGAGGCCGACGAATTCACCGAGCGTAAAATCGTTCGGCGGCTCGTATGGCGCAGACCCCCACGGGATTGGTCAGCGTGCAAAACGGTCAGACGTTCTAGGGATAGTAGTCAGGCCCACGGCGATGAGGTTGCCGGAGAAGAACTCAACGGCCTTATCAACCGAGCTAAACTCCTCGACTGAGATAGGGAATTCAGTCATTTCCTGAAATGCCACCACGCCCGCGCCAAGCACCGGCGAGGTGGGCTCTTAGGCGGCAGTTGCCCTGAAAATGATATTTGAATGGGAAAGTGATCACTACCATGGAGGTCATCGACCATCCCTAATCAAAATCAGGCTGTGCATCCGAAGGCAAGAAAATGAAGCGGTTCTCGGGCAGTGATGCGGAAACTCATCCATATTTAGGACACCCATCTCAAGCTCTTCGATCAGATCGGCAAGGACTTGTTCCCTGGGATTTATTGAGTAATCCCCCCAGAGAGGATGTCTGCCGTTCAGATCTCCAAGCAAGAGAAAGGGCCTCGGCAACCGTGCCACGACTCGGCGGAAGTCAGTTGACGGTGGAATGTACGCAGAAATAATAGTATACCTCCTATCCAGTTGAAGCTGCACAACCACTACCTGAAAGGAGATATCTAAAGTGAAAAGAAGAACGGAAACATCATGCCGGGTGTAAAGCACGCATCCACAAGCCCGGCCCCCATTTCGTGGTGGTAGGGTCGCAAAACCTTTATACCATGTGAGGGCGGGCAGGGGGTGCGCGCCTAGCATGGTCTGCAGAAAAATAGCTAACGGGGAACGGGACAAGACGAGCCTCCGCACCTCCTCCCAGTTGCCCCGGAGTCCACGGCAATTCCATTGAAGAAATATGCCCTCCAGGCCTAGCTTGGAGGAGACGCAGGAGCCCTCATCGAAAAGAACACCCTCACCGGAACGGCCGTACGCTTCCCGGAGGCAGAACCCCGGGCGCTGTTAGCCGGATAATGCGCTAATGGCGCTCTCGCCTTCGACTACTAATTGGGGAAGGTTGGGCTCGCCATGCGAGTCTTTTCCTCCCTCCGCCTCGAAACCTTAGGCGGGCGTTGTGGCTTCGGAGGCAGGGGGGCCTCTTTTCGAGGATCCACCCTCTACAAGCCACTCAGCCTACCACTAGGCGTGGGCGAATGAGCCGAAGCTCCTTTGTTGTTGTCCTCCTTACGGGGGACAGCTTTAGGATCCCCGGAAGATGGCCTGTCGACCAACTTCAGGGGTGTTGCCTCCTGTGAGTCTAACGACTCGGTAGAGGCGCATGGCCGTTTCGCCTTACTGGAAACGGTCACGCTGGGGGAAAGGAGGGAAGCCCTGGTTTTAGCTGGGGCTGGGTGTGAACCCTTTGTGCCGCCAGATTTACCAGGGGAGCTCCCGGGTTGTGTAGAACCTGCAGAAAGGCTACGAATGGGCGCGGAAACAAGCGTTCTCGTTGGCCTGAATGGGCCAGGAGCAGAGGGTGTCTTTCTAACTATTAAGGGTAAGACGTCCCAGGCAGAGCCAGGCGCGCCATGACCAAGTCCTTAGCCTTGCGGAATGAGAGTCGATCCTGGGCCTGAACGGTCAGGATTTCTTTCTCAAGGAGATATGCACCACATTGCATCGAAGAAGCGGAGTGTGGCTCTCCGCAATTGACACACTTGGCCACACACGATTTGGACATCGTATGCGGCCTTGAAGCAATTTACACAGACTTCGGGTGACCCCGAATTTGCACGTCAAAATGAGCGATTTGTATGGCCGCTTTTGCCATACGAATCGCTCATTTAGACGTGCACCGCTTCGGTGACAGTAATAGCACCTCCGAGGCAGTGGCACGAATGCTTTCACGCGGTAGCGGTACCAACCGGCACGCACCGACTCAAGGAGCTTGTCACAGTCGAACGTGACAAAGAGTGTAGGGGTGAGTCTCGAGGCCCATCCCTGTTTTCTCATCACATACTTGACCTCGACCGCCCTGTGGGCAGCCAGCTCTAAAGTGAAGTCTTCTATGGAGCATTCCATGACTTCCCTCGCATAAACTACTCCTTTGACAAAGTTCATGGTTGAGTGCGATGTCACACTCACCGGAATGCCATCAAGCGCCCGAAGGGCACTTACCATGGCCGCCTCGGAGTGATTCAACGAATTTGCTAAAAGACTCCCATCCAAAAACCGGGTCACCTTCGGCTCTCTATCAATCACACTAGCTAGAGCTATCCTCTGATGGATCTATTTGTCCTTAAACAACATGCTGCCATCAGTGCACCGAATAACGAGGAAGCGTTTGAAGTAAGCGGGCTCGAAAACGACAGGTAACCTCTTAATGAGGGCCTCCACTCTAATCGATTGTACGCTCTGCGCACTTTTTATCTTTGTCAGGGACTCCTCACTAGGGGGAGCACCGAGTTTTTTCGTCTTTTTCCTGTTCGTTTTCTCTTAGGAGAGGAGGGCGGGTAATGAACCCGCTTCTGTTCTCCGCCGGTAGGAGCTCCTAAGCCGGATGGGAAGGCCTCAGCAAGATCCTTCTGTGAAATGGAGGTCTCGCCTGTCACAGGAGCACAAGCCGGGGAAGATTCCTTATCTCCTTCGTGAGGCCTCTGGGATCCGAGGCCGTCTGAGGTGGAGCTTACATAGGGGCAGACCCGGGTTCTGTGCTTGGCATCGAGACCTGATTGGACCCCATGCAATTTTTTTTTTTTTGATTAAGGGGCTATCTGGCGACTGCCGACTTAGGCATAAGTTGCCGTAAACAAACAGCCTAGTTCTAGGCTACTTCAAAATAATTCAACAGGAAACAACAATAAAAAGAAATAACAATAACAAAGCAATAACAAAAACGATAAAAAAACAATAACAACAATAAAACCGGGTTAAATGAAAGGGAGAAGACCGGCCTCCCCCCAAAAGTCAATAAGTCCACCAGTCATGGTGCACGCACTCGTCCCGAGTACAAGGGACGGGCGGTAGCGACCCCGCCCATCCCGGTAACGAGACAGGTATCGTGCGCGAAGATCACCCAGACTGGGACATTCGACAAGAATATGCCGAACAGTCTGGGGGACGACGCAGTCGTTGCAATAGGGCGCATGCGAGCGCTCCATCAAGTAGCGATGCGTCACACGAGTGTGTCCGATTCGAAGACGACAGAAAGCAACCTGAAGCCGCCGCGGCATTGGGGGATAGATCCATGGGAACAGTCGCGGCGCAATGGCACGCAACTTTAAGTTCCCTTCGACCGTCTCCCATCTTGTTTGCCAAGCAGTCCGAAGAGCTGCCCGTATTCCTGCCATGTAGTCGGTGTGAGGAAGAGCGAAACGCTGGTCCGGTCGCAGAGTCCTAGCGGACTCTTTGGCGCGCTCATTCCCACGCAATTCCTACATGTCCAGGAACCCATCAGAAGATAATCTCGACATCTGCCCGGCTCGCCAAAACCGTGGCGTCACGGATATCGCGAACCAGGGGATGCGGAGATTCCAATGCCCCGAGAGCACTCAGGGCGCTTTGTGAGTCGCTATAGATCACAATCCGGTCTCCGAACCGGGCACGTCGCGTAATCTCCCGTACCGAGTGGTGTATTGCCACCAGCTTGGCCGTGAAGACAGACGCAGCGCCTGGTAGAGCCCCGCTGACTTCAAACAGAGGGGATACGGCGTGGAAGCCAACCCCCTCTTGGGACTTGGAGCCATCCGTATCCACTGGCACGGTTCCAGCGTGACACGATGTGTGCTCCAAAAAGGTCGAACGCAATACTCCCGGCGCAGTACAAGCTTTGGGAGCAGAGGCGTGGCGACAAATAGCCAAATGTGGTACCCTCCAGGGTGGCGTCCTGGGCAAAACCAGGGGCGCCACCGGCCCGAGAGCGATATCTACCTCTCGAAGGAGTTTCCTGGCCATAAACCCAAAAGGCTTAGGGTATGACTGGTGTCTCTCGACGGCATAGGCACCATCGAGATCAGCTGCGGATGCAGTGAGAGCTGTTGGCGACTGAGGGAGGCGCCGGGCTCGCGCGTACAGTCGAGTGATACACTGCACGCGGCGCAGAGCGAGTGGCATCTCCCCAGCATCGACCAACAGGCTCTCAATGGGGCAAGTGCGGAAGGCACCAGTCGCAAGGCGAAGGCCGGTGTGGTGGATCGAATCCACCTTCCGCAATAAACGCTCGGCTGCGGATGCATAAAACTCGCATCCGTAGTCGAGCTTCGAGCGAACAAAGGATCGATAAAAAAGTAAGGCAGTAGCCCTATCAGCACCCCAAGCGCTGAACGTCACGGAACGGAGAATGTCCATGGCGCGGGTACAAGAGACCCTAAGGCTGCGAATATGAGCCTCCCAGGTGAGGCGTCGGTCGAATACAAGACCAAGGAAACGGTGCGACTCAACCACATCCAGGCGCACCCCATTAAGAAACAAATCTGGGTCGGGGTGAAGCCGTGGATGGCGGCAGAAGTGCACCACCTTAGTCTTGGCCAAAGAAAACCGAAACCTGTGCGCTTCGGCATAGCGAGAGACGCGGTTCAATGCCTGTTGGAGTCGACGCTCCAGAGTTGGCATCTGGGCCGCGCCAAAAGAGATCGAAAGGTCGTCCACGTAGAGCGTAGCGAGAACATCTTCCGGCAGCACCAAGGTGATGCCGTTGATGCTCAGGGCAAAGAGTGTGACACTGAGGACACTTCCCTGCGGGACACCCTCTTCCTGCTCCTTTGGGCCGGAGAGGGCTCTCCCCACCCGTACGCGGAATCGACGATCTCGCAAAAATTCAGATATAAAAATTGGGAGGCGTCCCCTCGCCCCCATCGTGTGTAGAGTCTCCATGATACCGTATTGCCATGCGGTATCATAGGCCTTCTCCAGATCGAAGAACACCGTGGCGTAGTGCTGTCTACGAAGGAAAGCCTTTGCAGACGGCATTTTCCAGTCGGAGCAGAGCATCCGACGTGGAGTGGAACTTGCGGAAGCCGCACTGTGCGGAAGACAGATGGCCTCCGCTGTCCAGGAAAAAGGCTAATCTAACATTTACCAATTTCTCCATCAACTTGCACACGCAAGAGGTTAGAGAGATTGGGCGGAAACCGGTCGGAGTAGAGTGATCTCTCCCCGGTTTGCGAAAGGCAAGCACAGTAGCGATTTGCCAGGAGTCTGGGAGAAGACCTTCCACCCAGATCCTGTTGAACAAATCTAACAGAAAGGCCATGCCTCGCTCACCTAGGTGTCGAAGCATGGCGTACGGGACATCGTCCGGACCATGGGCGGTGTCCACGCACGAAGCGAGAGCGGAACGCAACTCGCTTAAAGTAAACTTGTCGTTGAAGGGTTCTCCGCCTCTGGAGGTAAAGTCCAGCCGGCGGCCTTCCGCGACATCACGACGTGCATTGAATGCTGGCGGAGCAGCATCACGGCTAGATAATGCAGAAAAAGCGGTCGCGAAAGATTCCGCCACGGACGCGGGGTCCGAGATTGCGGTCCCATTCTCCTGGAGAACGGGAGGGGGGTGCTGCGAGAACTTGCCCCGAATCCTTTTGACTCGCTTCCACACCTCAGCTAAAGGGGTCTTCCCGTTAAGTGAAGACACGTATGCCCGCCAAGAAGAGCGGCGGGCGTGCTTCGAAATATACCGGAACCTAGCCCTAGCCCGAAAAAATTCAGCGACAGTGAAATCGTTCGGGCGGCGTTTATAGCGCATGTAGGCATAACGTTTCTGTTTGAGGGCCGTCTCACACTCAGCCGACCACCATGCGAGTGGTCGGTGTGCAAAACGTCCAGACGTCCTAGGAATAGTAGTCAGGCCCACGGCGATGAGGTTGCCGGAGAACAACTCAACGGCCTCATCTACCGACCTAAACTCCTCGACTGAGATAGAGAATTCAGTCATTTCCTGAAATGCAGGCCACCGCGCCCGCGCCAAGGACCACCGAGGTGGTCTCTCAGGCGGCAGTTGCCCTGAAAATGATATTTGAATGGGAAAGTGATCACTACCATGGAGGTCATCGACCACCCCCCAATCAAAATCAGGCTGTGCATCCGAAGAGCACAAAGATAGGTCAAGGCAAGAAAATGAAGCGGTTCTCGGACAGTGATGCGTAAACTCATCCACGTTTAGGACACCCATCTCAAGCTCTTCGATCAGATCGGCAAGGACTTGTCCCCTGGGATTTATGGAGTAATCTCCCCAGAGACGATGCCTGCCGTTCAGATCTCCAAGCAAGAGATAGGGCCTCGGCAACCGTGCCACGACGCGGCAGAAGTCCCCCGCGTCGAAGTCAGCTGACGGTAGAATGTACGCAGAAATGATAGTATACCTCCTATCCAGGTGCAGCTGCACAGCCACTGCCTGAAAGGAGGTATCTAAAGAGAAAGGAAGAACGGAGACATCATGCCGGGGGTAAACTGCGCATCCCCCAGCTCGGCCATCCCGCGGTGGTGGGGTCGCAAGACCCTTGTACCCCGGGAGGGCGGGCAGGGGGCACGCGCCTAGCATGGTCTCCTGCAAAAAAATAGCTAACGGGGAGCGGGACGAGACGAGCCTCCGCAGCTCCTCCCAGTTGGCCCGGAGTCCACGGCAATTCCATTGAAGGAATATGCCCCCCAGGCCTAGCTCGGAGGAGACGCGAGGCCCCTCCTCGAACTGAAGACCCTCACGGGAATGGCCGTACGCTTCCCGGGGGCAGAACCCCGGGCGCTGTTGGCTGGACAAAGCGCTGGAGGCGCTGTCGCCTTCGAGGACTTATTGCGGGAGGTTGGGCTCGCCATGCGAGTCTTTTCCTCCCTCCGCCTCGAAACCTTAGGCGGGCGCTGCGGCTTCGGAGGCGGGGGGCCCTCTATTCGAGGAACCACCGTCTCCGAGCCACTCGCTCCACCTCGGGGCGTGGGCGAAGGAGCCGAAGCTCCTTTGTTGCTGTCCTCCTTTCGGGGGACAGCTTTAGGAACGCCGGATGATTGCCTAGCGACCATCTTCAGGGGTGTTGCCTCCTGTGAGTCTAACGAATCGGTGGAGGCGCGTGGCCGTTTCGCCTTGCGGGAAACGGTCACGCTGGGGGAAGAGGGGGGAGCCCTGGTTTTAGCCGGGGCTGGGTATGAACCCTTTTTGCCGCCAGCTTTACCAGGGGAGCGCCTGGGTTGGGTAGAGCCCGCAGAAGGGCTCCGAATGGGCGCGGAAACAACCGTGCTCGTTGGCCTGGATGGGCCAGGAGCAGAGGGTGCCTTTCTAGCTACTGAGGCATATGACCTCCCAGGCAGAGCCGGGGGCGCCAGGACCAAGTCGTTAGCCTCGCGGAATGAGAGTCTATCCTGGGCCTGAACGGCCAGGATTTCTTTCTCCAGGAGATATGCACCACATTGCTTTGAAGAAGCAGGGTGCGGCTCTCCGCAATTGACACACTTGGCCACACACGATTTAGACTTATCGTGTGCGACCTTGGAGCAATTTACACATACTTCAGGTGACCCCGACTTTGCACGTCTACATGAGCGATTCGTATGTCCGAAGCGGTGACAGTAATAGCACCGCCGCGGAAGTGGCACGAATGCCTTCACGCGGTAGCGGTACCAACCGGCACGCACCGACTCAGGGAGCTTGTCACAGTCAAACGTGACGAAGAGTGTAGGGGTGGGTCTCGAGGCCCCTCCCTGTTTTCTCATCACACGTTCGACTTTGACCGCCCCATCATCGGCCAGCTCTAGGGTGATGTCCTCAATGGAGTAGTCAACGAGTTCCCTCGCATAAACTACTCCTTTTACAAAGTTCATGGTAGAGTGCGGCGTCACACTCATGGGGTGCCATGAAGTGTCCGAAGAGCACTTATCTTGGCATCCTCGGCGGGATTCGCCAGAAGGATGCCGTCCGAGAAACGGGTCACCTTCGGCTCTCTACCAATTGCACTAGCTAATCTTCTCCTCTGATGGATCATGTTGTCCTTGGACAACATGGTGCCATCAGTGGAGCGAATAACGAGGAAGCGTTTGAAGCCAGCTGGCTCGAAAACGCCAGGTAACCTCTGAATCAGGGGCTCCGATGTCATCGAGGCTCCGCCCTGTGCACTCTTGGTCTTAGTCAGGGGCTCCGCACACGGGGGGGGGGCAGAGGGGCTGGATGTGCCGATCTTGGCTTGGTCGCCTACCAAAGTGGCAGCAGACCTATCCGTCCCCGCAGCCCCCGCGGCTGGAGAGGAGCCCCGAGTCTTCTTTGTCTTTCTAGTCTTTTTCTTTTTTGGAGAGGAGGGCGGGGAATGAACCCGCTTCTCACCTCCGCCGGCAGAAGCCCCCATGCCAGATAAGCCGGCCTCAGCCAGGTCCCTCTCCGAAATGGAGAAGTTCCTGGTAGTCGTGGGGGCACCTGTCGGAGGAGATCCCTCCCCTCCTTGTATTGCCTCGGAGCCCTCAGCCGTTTGAGGGGGACCTTGCATAGGGGCGGACTCGGGTTCGGTGCTTGGCGCCGAGCCCGGATTCCTCCCTATGGAAGGCCCTACCGTCTGAGGCTGGGTCTCCTCAAGGACCATGTCTATCCAGTTGGCCATCCCCTCCCAGGACATCGCAGGCCCTCTTGGCAGCGTCAAGAGTCATTTGTGGGGAGGCACAAGCCTTAACCCCGGCAAGGTATAATATCCTTGCCAGCAGGTCTTTTGAGGGAAGCGACCGAAGGGGCCTGGCTTCCCTCTCCCCCCTAAGGGGGTTTGCCCTACCGAGACGCTTACAAGAGGGGCGGTCGGCAATGGGCTGCCTGCTGGCTTTCTTGGCAGTCCCCTTAGAAAGAAAAGGAGGGACTGCCGCTGGAAATAGGGAGGTGCCCGAAAGCACCTCCAGAGAATGGAGTGAGGGGAAGTCCCCTACACCCGTAGGCGTAGGAGAGGAGTAAGCCTCCTCTACGGTTGAAGAAGTATGCAGGGTCCCCTGCGCAAGCACAAGGGGGGGGACCTCCATTTTTTTGGTTGAGCTGCCCGAGGGTGGCTCCGTTGTTCTTGGGGAAGTTGGTGGTTGGTTTTTTTTTTGATACTCATCATTGGGCATGGTGACCCTCTTATTTACACGGGACGCAACAGCTCACCACCTCTCACAGTTGCTCGCACTGCAAGAGGTGCTTGCAGGCCCGGCAGAGCCAGCCGCCGCCATTTGGGATCACCCCTCCCGCCTGGTGGCCTGGCAGTCCATCGGCATGGCGGCTCCACCTTAGACACGGCGTAAAAATGATAGATTTTGAAGACGAGAGGAAAAGGGATGTGAGGAAGGTATGGGTGGGGATGAAGCAGGTAGTTAAAAACCAGCCACCCCAGACTGGAGCTCAGGGGTTAGGGAACATTGTCCCCTACCCCCTCAGCCCCGATGCGGGATGGTTGGCTGAAAGGAAGGTCAGCATCTACCCTGTGAAATTAGAGGCTGACCAGAGAAAGTTGTGGGAGAGGTTGTGTGAAAAGAGAGGAAACTAGTGTTTTGAAGGAAGGAAAAGAGGCTAAGCTGGGACCGGACGGGGTGCTGAGTCCCGTCAGCACGGCGGCCAGGATGGCAAATCGCCGCGCCCCTTATGGGGCGACCCCATGCAAGCTCCTACCATCGGGCTGGGTCACCTCAGAGACCATTTCCATCTCAAGGGGGGCCTCTCTTTCCCCCTCCCCCCTCAAGATATACGGATCCCATTCGAGGAACCTTTCGTGTCGCCCTCGGCCGGCGAACCGGCACCAGTCGCGGATGCGAGGGGGCCATATACAGCGACCCCCTGTAGACTCTGAACGCACGTGGGCTCTTTCGAGGCACTTCCACCGGAAGTGGTCATTTTGGGCCGTCTGCGTGCTCTCTTGGCACGCTAGTAGGAGGGAGTCGGGCGACTCCAAAGAAGGGGGTGAAGGTGAGTCCCCTGCATCTGTAGGCATGGGGTAGGAGTAAGCCTCCTCTCCGGTAAAGGAAGTTTGGAGGGTTCCCTGAAAATGTACAGGGCAAGAAGCTACTTTTCTGCAGTGGAGCTGCCCAAGGTAATAGAGGGAAAAGTATAGGGAGAGTACTTTTTAAATATAGATCAATGGGCATGATGACCCTCTTTGTAGCCCGGGACGCATACACTAATCACTCCAAGCAGTAGCCCGCAGTGCTAGGGGTGAATACGGGGCCGGCAAAGCCAGCTGCCGCAATTTGAGGCACTCTTCCCGCCTAGTGGCCTGGCAGCCCATCAGCATGGCGGCTCCACCTTAAGCTCGGCGTAAAAATGATAGTTGGGTGAGAGGAAGCTGGTCGGCCTCTACACTGTGAAATTAGAGGCTGACCAGGAAAAGTTGAGGGAGCAAGAAGACAGGGTGTCAGAAAGAAGAGGCTAAGCTGGGACCGGACAGGGGTGGGTTGTGGGGGTTGAGTCCCGTCAACACGGCGGCCAGAGAAGCAAATAGCCTCGACCGTTACCGGGTTTTTAATTGGTCTATTAAGGGGTGCTGTGTAGTTGAGGGTGGTGCGGACGATGAATTGTTTGCATAGAAATGTAAGGTTTGATAGTGTTTAGAGGGCGTTTATTTTATTTGTGGTGGTCTTGTTTGTAATGTTTGTTGTGTGGGATTCGAATGCCATCTTCTTGTCTAGTGAGTCCTAGAAGGGTGGGGGGGTTAGTAGGAGGTGTTGGCTGTTTAGTCTGATTTGGGGGTGTTTGTTCGATTCGTGGTGTCTGAAAAAGGTATATTTGAGTTGAATCTTTGGTGTAGAAGTCGAACCAATGCATACATAACTTGCATTATTGTCTCTATGAACCACACAATTACATCACAGACACTCCACATGAAAAAAAACCCTGCTCATACACGGAGTTCCAAAGGAAAACTCTTAAGTGTGGGGAGACACTTTTGTTGGAGGAATAAAGCCTTGGGACACCGTACCCAGACACACCCTCAACAAATGTTGAACACAACACTAATCCAAAAATAAAAAAAATGTCTCGGTAAGTTACGAGTATTCACAAACACAAGTGATAAACCGCGGTAAGCTATCATAAATACACCACATACGCAACGAAATCCCGTAAGGATCCGTCCTCTTCCCTAACTTCTTCAACCTTTTTCCTACAAAGAACTTTCCGCAACCTCACTATATCTATGCAGATGACACCATCATTCTAGCACAACACCAAAGCATCTCTCAATCCACAACTAACATCACGCTGGCTGCAATAGATCCAAATAACCGTAAACCTTCACAATTATCTTACTCTCTTCCCAACTTACAAACACTCACGCATCACTTTAGTAAACACGCCAATTCCATTAAATAAAACGTCTACAGTTCTCAGTCATACAGGACTAAATTTCCAACGAACACAAGAGGAACAAAACTGAACATATTTCGAGCAATCTCACACCCACAAACACCAGCAATATATCCGCTCCTCAAGTGCCTATGCCGCCACAAGTTGGACAACAAACCCCGCCTAGATATAAGTTGCACACGCATCACACTGATTAACGACATACACCATGAAACAAAGGTCGGGTTACGATAACACCATCTTGAGCTTAGGGCAACACGATTTTCCCACAGTACAAGAAACCCAAGCCGCTACAGGCAAGATCCACACCACCCTGCACGCAAATTGACACTACTCATATCATTCTCAACTGCCGGATTTGACTCAAGAGAACTCCCGGGGAGGCCACAAGTAAATCTCTCCCAGGCTGCAAACGTCGCCCTAGCATGGATCCGATGCGGTCACCAACCTTACACTCAACACACAAATACTCCACTAGCCTGATCGACACAGACATCTACCCTCCATGCCACCAAGAACCAGACCTATTTACATGACCAACGCAAACACAGCTGAGGCAACCTCCAGATACGCGGAGTGTGGGATCACAGGAGAACCCACTCCGGTTGGCAGAGTTCATCCTAGGGGCCAGTCTAAGGCGAGGGACCCAGGCCGAGTTCATTTTTTTTTTTTTTTTTTTTTTTAAGAGCTCATCTGGCGACTGCCTACTTGGGCATTAGTCGCCGTATTAAAACTGGCCTAGTTCTAGGCTACTTTAAAATAAAATTAAAGAGAGAAAAAAAAACAACACCCCAAAAGGGGGAAAGGAAGCAAGCTGGTGCGTCGGGAAGAGGTCCCCCCGGCGCAGGAGCGTGCAACTAAAGGAAAAACAAAACAAAAAAAAACAAATGCAAAAAAACAACAAAACAAACAAACCTTGCTTAAATAATAGGGAGAAGGCCGGCCTCCCCCAAGAAGTCAACAAGTCAATGTGCACGAATCTGTCCCGAGCACAAGGGACAGGCGGTAGCGACCCCGCCCATCCCGGTACTGGGACAGGTATCGTGCGCGAAGATCACCAAGACTGGGACATTCGACAAGAATGTGCCGAACAGTCTGGGGGACGACGGTCGTTGCAATAGGGCGCAAGCGAGCGCTCCATCAGATAGCGATGCGTCACACGAGTGTGTCCGATTCGGAGACGACAGAAAGCAACCTGAAGCCGCCGCGGCATTGGGGGATAGCTCCATGGAAACAGTCGCGGCGCAATGGCACGCAACTTTAAGTTCCCTTCGACCGTCTCCCATCTTGTTTGACAAGCAGTCCGAAGAGCTGCCCGTATTCCTGCCATGTAGTCGGTGTGAGGAAGAGCGAAACGCTGGTCCGGTCGCAGAGTCCTCGCGGACTCTTTGGCGCGCTCATTCCCCGCCAGGCCGAGTTCAACATAAGGGTAACCATAAGAAATAAAAATAGCTCGGATGAATTGGGTGTGCCGTCAGCATCTAGTGCGGGGTGGGGGGGGTTGATTGATCTGGGCTTCCCATGCGAACCTAATTCTTTTTTTTCTCTCCATCCCGTCATTTACACATACGTACACAGTTAATGTGTGCGTTGAAACTGGTTGTAACAAAAGGTTTAGAAGAAACAATAGAAATTTTGAAGGTATAATTTTTTTTTGCTTTTTCCTTATACAACAAACTTCCATATATTTCTAACGGGTATATATATATTTTTATATATATGCATACATACATATATATATATATCAACAAATTTGACAAGAAAAATATAATTTTATCCTTATTTTAACCTTCATCTTTGACAGCAGCACAAAAACACGTATTGCGAATTTTCTAGACCTATTTTTTCTATCAAAATATATTTATTATTTGAGAAAAATGGGATAGGACAAGACAGAAAGCGAGGCAGTGTAGCATTCCAACACATTATCACCATGGTAACGATCGCTCGATTTGTTGCAGGAAAAGGTAAAAATTCTTTCCCTCATTTCTTGAAGCTTCTTTATTGTCCTTTAACTCCTTTCTATTTTCCTTGTTGCCTCAGATTCCCCGTGTCGGAAGTTTATCCCTCTATTTATTGACGCTTCTTACCTTTTATCCTTTGGTAATTCTTGTGTAAAAACCTACCCATCTGTTGTTGAAGTTCTGTCTTCTAAGCTCTCATACCTTCCATTTCTTTAACTCCTCCCATCTGGGGTCTTTAGGACTCTCTGAAGTTTCCTTCCTCGTTTTTCGACTCTCTTGACATTGGAGCTTTACCGAGGGTATTTATTCTCTTCCATCTCCAGCGGATGCGATGTAGGGGACGGGGTATGGGGCCTTGGAGGAGAGAAGATATGCAGACCGGGGCTGGGGGAGCTAACCGTAATACAGACATTACTAAACGGCGAGAAAATGGTCAAAAAATTACAATGGCGGTGGAATTTGACGCACTCGCTAACGATTTTTTTGAACAAGTGGAAACGATAGTCAAAAACACTTGTGAGCCACTTTCTAATTATTTACAGCTTGTCCCTCATGCTAAAAGGGGGAGGGGGAGAAGCGATATCAATATGATTGTCAATGAGAAAATATTCCTTTGGTTCACTATAATTATATTTTGTGAGCATTTTTAGATTTCTTGCTTTATAATCCATGACACAGGAAGATTCAGACGCCGACTTTAACAATTAATGATCACAGCTAGTGTAAAAATTAAACTCCAAAAGTCGGGAGGCAAGGGGGAGAGAGGGAATGAAACGGTTGAGTTGCTATGGAAACATCACACTTTCTCCGAAAGAGATACATCCTTTTCCGACACATCTTTCAATGAGGGCAGCTTGATTCTTTATCTAAATTCCTTTTTAAGGCACACGAAATACTCTCTCGAATTTTATTCTGTTATGGTGTTCCAACACATTATCAGGGTAAAGAGAGGGGTGGTGGCCATACGGAGAAATGGGGATGTCTCTAAATCTAAAAGTAGTGAAGGTGAACTAAGAAAAAGCAGTCTTTCATCGTTGCACTTCTCATAACTGGCTTAGCTACCACTTGCAAGATAGATATACTATCACCCCATAAAAGAGAAAGGTCAACCGCGTAGATCACATATACACTCTAAAAGCCATTGCAAATAGAGTGACTCAAATTTGACTCGCATAGAAAGAGGGCAGACACTCCCAGCAAATGCCAAGAGTTATGCCCAACGCGCCGGACGCAGGGATCCGGTTCTTCTAAACTTCCTCTGAAACACTCCTTAGAAAAGGCAGAATATAATGACCTTAAAGCACCTGGCACCAGCATTGGGAGAAAGGGGTCGTTAAGTTGAAAGATTCGATTCTGACGACCCGGTCAGAGGGGCAAATCTTCTGGACCAAAATTATCAAGAGGAATTGTAGTGTCAAAACACCCTAATGAAGACAGAACCATCTTTTGAGCACAGTGTTTTCCACTATAAAGGAGATGGGAGCGAGAGTACTTCTTTATAGGTGAAGAAGGTGGGCGCCGATTGACGCAAGTACGCCCCACTCAGCGAAGGTGAGGGGTAATCTACAAAAATGTTTAGCGGGGGTAGGAGGCGGGTCACTTTGTATACACACGGTACATAAACCTTGCATTGTGAAGGCCCATTCACAAGGTCACATGTGAGCTGCAATAGTACAATGGGAAAGGCGAGCATTTATACCTACCTGTTGGCGGATACCCGACACGGCGACTTAAAATACTTTGGACAAGCAAGGCTGCCTATAGCTTCTATGTAGTGCATATGGGGGAGGGAAGAACGGACTGAGGTCATCTATGTTTGCCTGACGACTCAAGGTAGGAGTTTTAAAAAGGGAGAGGGGTCACTCCGCTGACCAATATAGCAGCCATCTTTCTAACAGAATTCCAGGAATTGTGCATATGTGTCAATATCAATAACAAAAACAACCTAGCGATTTTTGAAAATTGCAAAATTTCCAACACTCCAGTTCCAAGTACATTAATTAAAAAAGCCTCGATGTTGAGGCTGTCTCTGATATTTCAATATGCAGAACCATGTATTAACATATTAGCTGCGCAAAAGTTAAGGGCGCCTTATGAGCAGCGACTTATATGGTGAAAAATAAATATGTCCAAATCCAACAACCAAATGTGTACAAAATTCTTAATCTAACTAAATTATTGCACCTGATCACAAGCATAACAGAAGCGTCCATCGCATTATCAAATTATATATAAATATATATATATCATACAAAGAAACTGCCTTTATATATATAAATGACTAAAAATGATTTAAAAAAGTGACAGTAAATCATACAGAAATTTATATACAAACTATACAAAACTTAAAAAATAGTCTTAGTCCAGTAGTTTTGGTCTGAGCGGTTGAATGCTTATTTCAAACATCCAACCTGTGGCAAATGTTCCTATAAAATTGCCAGATATCACAAGCATCAAAATAGCGCTCGTCAATGTAATGGGCGGGGGATTGCTATGAGAGACCCCCTGCAGGCACCCAGAGGGTTTTGGATTGCTCTTCATCGACGATTGCTTTCATCTGAGCGCAGATGTAGGACATGTTGACACCAGCTGCAATCTCCGCTGTGGCCAATAAGATGGATAGTTGATAAAAATTTGGTGATATAAGTTGATTTGAAATAAAAAAAAAAGGCAGCAATTAATAAGGGCATAAACATCGACGAGGAAATAATAAAGGAGATTTTGATGGAGAGATGTTATCGCACCATGTAGGAGCTACCTACTCCCGCGGGAGAAAGGTTCAGGGTATGCGCTCAATAGGAGGCCAGTCTCTCACATAAGCTGAAGTTTTATGCCCGCGCTCCCTGGGATTGATACCGGATACCTCGACGTCAGAAATCCAACGCTAGGCTAGCGAGATCTCCTATAGGGGAGGGTATGGGTATTTTATAAATTCTATACCTTGCACTTTTCTCCTTAATGCATTGATATATGGTGACACCCAGTCATTGGGCACCGGGTGACATTAGACTCATCGGTGTACACACACGTACTCTTCGATCATAGGCAAAGCTGTTCCAATAACAGGGACAATTCGAGTCGCGTCTGCCACTGCCAAGCTCCTTGCTAATAATGAGTGGGAAAAACAACTTTCGACCCTCTCAGAGTAGAAATAGTAAAATATATTTTTAAAAGTGGAATAAAGGATTCCTATAATAAAGCTCGTCAATGGCGAGTGCTCCAACATCTAGTTTGGGATCGAACCAAACTAGACGCCACCAACAGGAGTAGAAATGAAACCCGCGCATAGGTGCATTAAAACCATATTTGAGGAAATCACTCATTAATTGCTCCTAATATAACGAAGTCACCCACTAATTACCCCTAATATAAGTAAATAAACTACTAATTCTTTAAAAACAAGTCAATCACCCAATAATTGCCCTATATATGGGAAAATCACCTAATAAAATAAACAAGGTCTGCTGACCAAAAAGTCATGTGCTTTCACTTATTGTGATTTATGACCTTACGACCTTTAAAACTTTCAATAATTCCCGGACTAACCTTTGGACAACCTTGGCAATTCTATCATTCGAAACAGAATGTAAAACAACATAAGGAGTTCAAATTTCGTTAGAATCGGCCAAATAGTTATGATGTTATTGCCAAAACAAAATAATTCCTGAGCTAACCTTGGCAATTATATCATTCGAAAGAGAATGTAAAAAAACCTAAGGGTCTCACAATAACAAAAAACAAAACAAAACGGACACCGACCGACATAGTGAGATGTAGAGTCGGCCGCGACTAAACATGGATTCTGAGGCTAATTTAAAATAGCCCCAAACAACAAACAAAATTAAGAGATGAGATTAGGGGAAAAAAATAAGAGGCTACGCTTTTCCAGGGGAAAGCACACCTGTTTAGTACAGAGGTAGCGACCACGCTCGTCTAAGTACCGTGACAGGTAGCGCGCGCGAAACTCCGACAAACTGGGACATTCAATAAAAAAATGTGGGTGTGCAGACAGGAGATGAAGCAGTCTTCGCAGAAAGGATGAGGGGAGCGCTCTACCAGATGGCACTGCGTCCCGCGAGAGTGTCAAGATTCGAGGACTACAGAAAAGAGACGCTTCTTCGAGGCATTGGGGGGATAGGCGGGGGAATAAATCTCAAGGTTTGAGCGAACAAGAAGAGTAATAGGGAAGTCGTATCAGAACCCATGCTGAACTCCACAGAACAGAAACTGCGAGTCTCCCCCCAGTTGAGGCGTCAGTCAAAATTAAGACCAATGAAATGTTGCAAATAGACCACGTTTCGGGAAGCCCCACTTTTGAAAAGATGTGGTAGGACGCAACATGACTAAGAGTTAAGAATGCTAAAAGAATTAGTGGATAAAAGATTCATGGAGATGGCATTGGTGGTTGCTCACTCTATTATCCCATATGGGGTGTTTAACATTAAAGTCACCGGGAACTAGAAATAGGGCAGGAGGCCGAGATAAAAGATCTAAAAACTGAGCCTTTGATAGGCTCGTCTGGGGGAATATAAATAAAAAAAAGTTTAGTTCTATCGGTAAGATGAATGGAGTCTGCGGCTGCTTGAAGAGTAGTAGCCCGCAGAGTTGAAGTGCAAAAGTGGTTGTCGTACTAGGAGTGAGACACCACCATGGACCACCCTGCCAGGGGACGGTAGAGTTAAAAACGGTAAAAAAGCGAAACTTGGGGAAAAGACGTTTCCCATGTTTAGTTTCCTGCAAGCAAATAACGAGGTGCTATTTCAGATACTAAATAGAATTCCTCTGATTTGGGAAGAATCCCCTAACAGTTCCATTGAAGAATTACTGCCATCACTTAGACCAGTGAGAGACCACGATCGAGATAGCACGGGGAGCGGAGGGGCCCTCACGAACAGGTGTTGTGCGAGAAGAACCCGGCACGGGCGTTATAGAAGTAGCCTCAGAACGGTGAGGCAACCCCGATTTAGAGGGCCGGGAGCTGGTATTGCGAGAGCTAAGTTTGTTTCGAATGAACAAAGTCAGTGGGTCATGACCCGGATGAAAGGGGAGAGACAAGAGAGATTTGGGGGTATCGTTACACCTAGGGCGGGGAGAATCATCACTCCTAATGGTGTGCAACCCACGGCTGAAGGAAGGTCGGAAGTCGTAGCTACGGAGGGTTTGAAAGGAACAGGGCTAGCCGGAAGGGAAGATGGGGTATGGTTGTGATTGGAAGGAAATGGTATGGATAAAGGAGACTTGGAGGCATCGTTACCTTCTGGGAGTGGGGGTATATCACTATGGGTGAAGGATACACAACCTCCATCTGAGGGGAAGTCGGAAGTTACAGGGATAGGGGGAAGAGATAAGGTGTACCTAAACTGAGGGGAGGGATTTGAGTTTTTATAGAGGTTGATTGCCTGCCGCAATTGTGGAGGTTAGCTTCCTAGAGGGAGGGGAAGAGTCGTGAGAGGCCTTAGGCACGGGCCAGGAATCCTCAGTTATGACTACGTTAGAGCGGAGCGCCTCAATAGATTCGATAGAGGCTCGAATGGCGTTCAGAGTCTCCGGCGTGGCATCAGGAGATTGAAGGAAGGAATTGGGTATAGTAGGAGACCAGACTTCGGTTGGGGTAGAAGACGAGGGTGATGGTGGAGCATGCTGGGACGCTGGTGGAAGAGATGGGGTAATATACGGAATACGTGGGACGAGAGTCCGCTAGCATGCGTAGGACATGAAAACCTGACCCCAGGGGAGATGAATTTCTCCCGGACTAGTGGAAGGGCCTACCGCAGAATCACGGATAAATAAGACCTGTTTTTCAGAGAAATAGACGACACTTTTAAGAAGCAATATGGGACTCTCCAAAGTTGGCACAGCAGCGAATGACCAAAGATATGACTTTTTTTTTTAAGAGCTCAACTGGCGACTGCCTACTTGGGCATTAGTGGTTGTATTAAAGACCTGCCTAGTACTGGGCTACTTTAAAATCAAATGCAAAAGCACAAAAAAAACAAAAAAAAACCCAACACCAAAAATTAAAAAAAGGGAAAAAGCAACGAGCAGGAACGTGCGACATGTAAGGGACCCCCTCAAAAAACAAAACAAAACAATGGTTAAATAAAAGGGAGAAGGACGGCCTCCCCCCAAAAGTCTACCAGTCAATGTGCACGCACTCGTCCCGAGTACAAGGGACAGGCGGTAGCGACCCCGCCCATCCCGATACGGGGACAGGTAACGTGCGCGAAGATCGCCCAGACTGGGACATTCAACTAAAATGTGCCGAACAGTCTGGGGGACAACGCAGTCTTCACAGCAGGGCGCTGGCGAGCGCTTCATCAAATAGCGGTGCGTCCCGCAAATGTGCCCGATTCGGAGACGACAGGAAGCAACCTGAAACCTTCGCGGCATTATGGGGATAGGTCTATGGGAACAGTCGAGGCGCAATGGCACGCAGCTTTCAGTTTCCTTCGACCGTCTCCCATCTTGTTTGCCAAGCAGTCCGAAGAGCTGCCCGTATTCCTGCCATGTAGTCGGTGTGAGGAAGAGCAAAACGCTAGGCCGGTCCCAGAGTCCTCGCGGACTCTTTGGCGCGCTCATTCCCCGCAATTCCTACATGTCCAGGAACCCACCAGAAGATAATCTCGACATCTGCCCGGCTCGCCAAAATCGTGGCGTCACGGATATCGCGAACCAAGGGATGCGGAGAGTCCAATGCCCCGAGAGCACTCAGGGCGCTTTGAAGTCGCTATAAATCACAATCCGGTCTCCGAACCGGGCACGTCGCGTAATCTCCCGTACCGAGTGGTGTATTGCCACCAGCTCGGCCTTGAAGACGGACGCAGCGCCTGGCAGAGCCCCGCTGACTTCAAACAGAGGGGATACGGCGTGGAAGCCGACCCCCTCTTGGGACTTGGAGCCATCCGTATCCACTGGCACGGTTCCAGCGTGACACGGTGTGTGCTCCAAAAAGGTCGAACGCAATACTCCCTGCGCCGTACAAGCTTTGAGAGCAGAGGCGTGGCGACAAATAGCCAAATGTGGTACCCTCCAGGGTGGTGTCCTGGGCAGAACCAGGGGCGCCACCATCCCGAGCGCTATATCTAGCTCTCGAAGGAGTTTCTTGGACCTAAACCCAAATGGCTTAGGGTATGACTGACGTCTCTCGGCGGCATGGGCACCGTCGAAATCAGCTGCGGATGCAGTGAAAGCTGTTGGCGACGGAGGGAGGGACCGGGCTCGCGCGTACAGGCGAGTGATGCACTGCACGCGGCGCAGAGCGAGTGGCATCTCCCCAGCATCGACCAACAGGCTCTCAATGGGGAAAGTGCTGAAGGCACCGGTCGCAAGGTGAAGGCCGGTGTGATGGATCGAATCCACCTTTCCCAATAAACGCTCGGCTGCGGATGCATAAAACTCGCATCCGTAGTCGAGCTTCGAACGAACAAGGATCGATAAAAGAGTAGGGCATGTTGTTAAAAACCCACCATCCCAAACCGGAGCTCAGGGGTTAGGGAACATTGTCCCCTTCCCCCTCAGCCCCGATCCGGGACGGTTGGCTTGAGAAGAAGGTCAGCATCTACCCTGTGAAATTAGAGGCTGACCAGAGAAAGTTGTGGGAGAGGTTGTATGAAAAACGAGGAAACCGGGGTGAAACAAGTGTTTTGAAGGAAGGAGGAGGCTAAGCTGGGGTCGGACGGGGTGCTGAATCCCGTCAGCACGGCGACCAGGATGGCAAATCGCCGCGCCCCTTACGGTGCAAAGATATGGCAATAAAAGTAGCGTCTCGGATTAGATATATAGGGTTTGACTGGTATTAGTAGGTAACCCGCATTAATATGCGTTGGAAGATCCCGACGATCAAACGTTATGAACATCGTTGCGTTACCCCGGCTAGCCAACCTTGACTGAAGGTTGGGTAGGATGAGACAGCAAACTCAGAGCGAGCAAGGGTTTTGGGGGCTCGGACAATCATGTTGGGGGCAGGAATTGAGCTCCACTACCAGGGCTATATCGTTACGGGACCATATGCGGCGCAGTTTACTCATCCGTTAGGGCCACTCTCCATAACACGAGGTACTGACAGAGCAGCCCAGTATTGTACGTAATGACACGCCAGCCCAGAATTGGAAATAGAAGAAAGGCAGTAAAGCTAGAGATGCCGGTATTATGTCATTCAAGGAGTTGGGCTCAGATGTATGGAAATAATCAATTAAGTACAAGTGGATATGGTACAAGTTTGCTACCCCATTTATCAAAACCGTCACTGATATAAAAAGAAGAGTGACGAAATAACGGGAAATGGAGATGGCTAAAAGGGGAAAAAGCCGTTGCTTTATATCTATTTTCAGACTACAGGGGTAATGTGGCCGTGAGGGCGCGCCGCTCCTGAAATGTATAATTTTGAGGTCGAAAATCTGAGGAAGGCTCGATCGAGTACGTCATTCGTAGCGAATACGGACAGGCCTCAAGCTCACAGGGGTACGCAGTTACCTCAAGTCTACTTTGGGAGGGGAGCGCCCCTAACCGCATAGCAGGGTCCACTTAAGCATCAAAGAGGGAGCCCGTAATATATGAAGAAATCACTCAATAATCCCGCTTAATAAGAGAAAATAACGCCATGATTCACATACCCGAAATCAAATGTTTAAACTCTTGCTCCATTTTATTGGTGATGTCAAACATCTCCTTAGCTTCCTTCTGAGACAGTCTCTCATGGGTTGGAAAGTGGGCGTCGCAGATGTCTCTGATGTGTTTGTGATGTTTGAACTTGAGCACGAGCATGATGGGGTAAATGTTGTGACGATGTAAGCGCTCCACCGACCCCAGACCGATGTCCAAGATGCCGTGGTAACTCTGCAAGCATCACGAATATTCAAGCTTTATCTCTGGGGCTCTGGAACTAAGGGATAAGGGCCGGCTAGTCCCTTAACTCAATGTAAGGTCATATAGAACCCTGGGATTGGGGCTGGCTAGTCCCCAAACCTAATGCAAAGTCAATTAACATATGAACAAATTCTATATTCTACCCCCCCCCCCCGTCCCCATTAACCCTTTGGGTTAATGTAGGTAGGTGATCGTCCAGGAGGATTTCCTGATAACTTTAATGGGCCGGCGACAAAAGGAGATTCATCGCTCAAACGATCACCTGAAAAGGCAAGAACGCCGATGTGCGAATCGAGCGGGTTATTAACCTGAGCTAAAATTGGAATTTAGTCAATACAGCAGTGGACTCTAGTATTGACTGCGTGTCCCGTGCAAAAGACATGTGGGTGTTGAACTTGGAATAGTTTTCTCAAATTTATAAGGAAATAGCAACGAGGCCGTATAACGCAGACAGTTTGTAAGGAGATCTGTAAAAAAAGTGAATGTGTGGAAGATATATAGCAGTAGATCCTCCTGCATGCATGGAGGCAGGGAGGGCACACAAGCCAAAAGGTGTCAACTAACATCCTCTTTAAGATGGGACTTGGAAAACCTTAAAAGTCTTTCGGTGGGGCCAAAAAGTCGGCTAAACCCAGAGAGCGGGCACTAGTCCGGGAAGACGTCCTTGGACTCACTGTCCTGTAAGTGCAGTTCCCAACCAACTGTCATGAAAATCCATCCTGGGTCGATAAATCATCTCTGCATTATCGGTAATCATAGCCGCATCCGTTCTTTCCGCAATCATAGCCGCATCCGTTCTTTCCGCAATCATAGCCGCATCCGTTCTTTCCGTAATCTTAGGCGCATCCACTCCCCCTTTGACCACAATCATTTCGAGATTGTCACCCAAGCTTTCGCCACTGCACGCCTTGGTTATTGTATGTAGCCTACTTCCACTCTTGGAAACGATTCAATTTGTTCGAAAAATTTGTAGCTTCTCCTGGATGGGGCGCGTTTCTCCCATTAAACCCCTACATGTTACGCAAAGTGCCCTGACTGTCCATTCGAGCCCACATCTCCTTCAAGGTCCACCTCTTTATCTACAAAATCTTAAATGCTGAGTGAGCACTAACGGCGTCCTTCGGCGATTGCCCCCTTCCCTTGAGATCCTTACTTCGGGCATCGAAGCCCTCGTTATTTCTCGATCTTCGTTACAGTAATGGGGAATGATCCGCCTGAGGAGCTATACTCCCTCCCTCCCTGGTCGACGACTAGCCTACAAAATTAGCCAAAAAAAAGTAATATGAAAATGTCAAGGACTAAAGCCACGGCAGTTTCAATCTAGTTTCAGAGAGCAGGAGACACTGGGGCCAGAAGGAAGAGCCGTTCCTCCAAACACCAGGTGTAAGTTTACACGGGGCCCCTCCTTCGTGGACACCGCTAAAACGTAGCTTACCTACCCAACCACTTTATTTCCTATATGGACAAAAACACCGATCCTTTTGGACCCCGTCTAGTGGCTCCCGACAGCGATGGGGTGGTTATGTGTTATATTATCTTGCCGCCACTGTTCAGCCCGGGACAGAAAGGGCTTCGAGAAGTCCCTCATCGCCCCTTCTAAGCAGAGGTATCAAAATAATCAGCCGCTCGAAAGAAGGAGCAGCATATTCAAGGACTTCACACTCATGCGGACGGCGTCGTTCGCACGGGTCCGCCGGCGGCGGTACGAACCTTGTCGCATATTTCCTTCACTTGCGAGAGGAATGTGATCTCGAAGTGGGAGCCTCGGCGCCGGTAATCGATCACGCGGCCGTCGTGGACACCCGCTTCCACGTCTGCCTGCGAACAGAGCCGCGCCTCGGGGATGCACCGCGTGAACATGTGCGGGAAGTCGTGCACCAACTTCTCCGACACCGGCTCCCACAGGGGGCCCACTATGACCAGTGGACGACGCACCAGATCTGGAGGGAGGGGGGGAAAACGGAAGGGGGGGGGGGGTGAAAATGTGTGAGTTTAGAATGGAGACTCCTTGGGGAGCTCGAGTTTGAGAGAGCAAGCGATCTACCTAGTGTTTGGGCGTGGAGGGTACGCAATCTCTGGATCAAGATTCGGCTCCAATTGCTTCAACTGTAACATACAGGGTACAATTGGCGTGTATCAACGCTATCAAATACCTTCCCCTCCCCAACATCTTCATCCACGTCCAATTGGAGTCAATCTAATTACACTCAATCCTAATTCAGGCTCAATTAAAATAGGGAATGAGATCCACTTTCATTTAGACTCTAAATCCAATTAATTTTGGGAGTAATCGAATGCGCCCCCGAGTCCCCGACCCATTTCAAATTCAGACGGAATCCAAATTTAATCCTATTCCTAGTCTGCCTCCACCCCTAAGCCAGTAACCATCGATGGAGGCGCGTGTGTCGGAATGGAGAAGGAGAGACGACAGAGAATCAAAACTTGGCTGAAACCCCGCCTGGCCATTTAGTCATTTTTTTAAAAAATGTTTATTATTATTAATGTTGTTAATGTTATATTTTTGTTGTTATTATTATTATTGTTGTCGATGTTATTATTATTTTAAATCACTAATCTGGCGAGTGCGACCAGGCGCATGGTCGCCGAAATTGCGATCATTATTTTTTAGCTTATACAAATGGGCTAAATAATTTTAAAAACAAACCACAACCAACTCAAAACTAGAGAACTAAGGATCAAACCCGTCCCGAGAACAAGGCACTTACAGTCGAGCCTTTCGACCCGGAGGTAGGCGAGAGGCAAGGGTTCATCGGGGAGGGGCGTCGCCTCAGCGTAGGCGTTCAGGGAAGCGTCCGAGTAACTGGCGAGCTCTTTCGAATCCCTCGAGGACGACCGAGAGTGTTTCTTGCGGCGGAAGAAGGAGCGACGGGCGCTGGTCGAACCCCGTCGGGAACTGTCCATCGGCAGCTCGCTCAAGTTTCGTTGCGACAACATCTCCTCTTCCACCCTGTCAACCAGAGGTCAGTATTTACTCACACCAACTGAGGAATGAGCCTCAACTAGGAAGACTTATAAAATTCTCTTCGTTTTCTCATAGGGTCGGAGCGGCGCGCATAAAAGCTGCTCAAAATAATACCATACCTCTCCCACCTATTTATGCCACATTGAGCACAGATATACTCATCCTTTATCACCCACTTGTCTTAGTCAAACCCTTTCATCATAAGCACTCACACAAACACACACTACCTCAAGACTCATTCTCATCTATCATTCTAACATGTCCGTACAACTTCAAAACATTCTCGATCACACACCATTCGCATCATATGTACCTCTTTATCCATTCGTTCCCCACACTTTTCACAACCCACCATCCTTCTCAAATCGCCCATTCGCGCAGCTATCACTGTGCAGGTCACATACGGGTCGCCCTGGCAAGGTTCCAGTGCGGTCACCACCCAAAACTAAACACAAATACCACACTCGTCTGACTGACACCGACATATCAACTCCCGTTGCTACCAAGAACCAGACAGTCAGAACCTGCCCCACACATGTACACCCGAGATAAAACCTACAGATGCGCGGAGGAGATATGTGGGAGAATCCCGTCTGGCTGGTCGGCGGAGTTTATCGAGGCTGCCGGCTTAAAGTGGGAGGAGGGTCCCTAAGTGGACAAACTTAAATATCGCCCTTTACTCGTGGCGTCTGAACATTTTTTTTAACTTGGAAGCGTTTATTGTTTGTGATGTCAGCCTATGGGCGTGTCCAACGCCATTGGAGCTTGAGGCTGGGTACAGTTTAATTGATTAGCATTTAAATTATGGAAGCTGATATAATATCAAGTTTGTATTGGAATCTGCACCAACACTAAAACCATAATTAATAAATTTCAAACTCTTAACATTCTATCGATTTTCTAAACTGAAATCAAACTAGTACTAACTTGTCCTTGCTTGGTATGGTACCCCATATACGCTTGTGCCCATCTTCGGTCACCAGCCAGGCACGCCACTGCCCCAACATGTTATTATATAGTGTGTTGTCCACATACAGGATGTCATCTTTCTGGAAGCGCAGCTCAGTCGAGTCGCTCTGATCGAGTTTGGTGAAGAGCGCTTTCACGTAGAAGCAGTCCCCGGGTTGGTCCTTGATTTCAGTGTAAGCTGGGTGGCGAGAATGGGGACCCCCAAATTAGGTAAGAGTTCGTGGGATAGGGCCCCCCCCCCCCTGTTTAATCCCAGTGAACTAATGAATGATCAACCAGGGCTCTTATCGCGAGGTGGGGTATTCTCAGTTAATGGAATCAGCGATCCAAATGGACTTGTCCACCTTCGAACACTTACAAGTGATTGAACAAATGTTTGGACTTCACTCGTCATGGTCATTCCAAGATTTCCTTTCATTTGTAACCCCTAGTTCTTCCCCAATTTCCCCCACTCCATCCCAAGTCCTGGTTAGTTGCCAGGAGTAGTTCTTTCTTTACCAGAAAGCCAGGGGTTAGTAGTAGCTCCTCCTTTACCGGAGTGTTCACAGAGCTCTTTAGACAGTAGTAGTCCCTTCCTTGTCCCAGAGGAACCAATAAACTAAACCTGTAACTTAAAGATCATAGGGCTGAAGTCCACTCACTTTTATAGTCCTGCTGGACCAACATGTTTACATTCTCCGTGGGTTTAGACAATTCGCATGCCGCTTGCTCAGCAGTAGCTTGACGGAGGTCCACCCCGTTGAACTCTAGTATTCGGTCCCCGATTCGGAGGTCCGACTTGGCCGCCGGTGAGTCCGGCAGGAATGCGTGGATAAAAATACCGAGGGCATTGCCACCGACCATTTTGATTCCCAAGTTGTGGCATTTATTCATCTCAATGAAGACGTGACGGGGCTCCGGGCTGATACACGAAAGGCTGGACGATGGGGACACCTTCCCACCCCCACCGCTAACACTCTTCGAATCGGGAGTGTTCGACCCTTCGCTGTTATTGCTCCGCCTGAAAATGGGGGGCGGGAAAGGGGACAGAGGGAAAAAAACAATAAGAGAATGCATAAGTACAAATATAAAAGTAATATTTGAAGTTGAAAAGCGAGGGGAAATAGGGTTTTGCGATAGTCCTTTACTTTCCCCTCGATAGCGAAAAAAGGCAGAAGTTTCCTTCTATCATTATTCCTTTATTCTGGATTATCAGTCCAAAAGGAAGAATTATTTTATTTTTAAGAGTAAATTTTAGGGTTTTATTCAAAATTTATTTGCCGGCAAATAGCCGCTTCGTCATTTAAGGCTAGAGATTAATAGGTAAGATTTTATTTTCGGCATTATATTACTAAGTCAAGGACTAAACTAGATTCTACAAGCACCCGTGGACACACAGAACTAGAGAAAATGGAAATGAGAAAGGAAGCATCGATCTTTCAAAGACAGGGTCCATAGTCCCTAAATTAGAGACCCAACTACCATGCAACCAGAGCAAATAACCCTTCACCATTGGCATCCCCACTCAGACGTCATTACATGAGAACTTCTTCAAAACCATAATAAACCAGAGTTTCAACCATGCACAACATTACAAGCTTAACTTCCTGACTCCTTCCCAAACATGCAATTCCTCCACACAAACACTATATCCGGGTCTTACCACCACCTCTCCCACACACACTTGCAATCCATATCACCAAAAGTGCCGTGTTAGTGAAGATGGGTAAGGGGGGAGTTAGTTTTCTTGGCGATACAGTTCGGGCAACTGTTACAAAGAGCTACGTCAGCATAGAACGTTACAAAAGTGGACCGATCTTGTGCGTACAATCAAAAGGTTCCTCCAAACTCGCTTTTAGAGCAATCCATCAACAGGGATCAAAATACCCGAGTGACGATCCATTACTGCATGACCTGCGGAAAATCTCCAAGTCTCAACTTACTACATCATGTAACAGAAGTAGGCAGCACAATTCTGAGGCACGGGCGTTATACAACATATGGAGGACCCCCCAAAATGGCTAAAAAACGTTAGAAAGAGAGAAAATCTACGGTTTATCTCAAGAGAGTAACGTTACCTGCGACGTTATAGACTGATTTTCCTGCTTTGGCCAGACGTAGCGCTTGGCAAGAGTTACCCGATCAAGCCCCTCGTTGCTTCAGAGTTGCTTTCGATGAGGATATTCTAGCCTTTTTTTTCACCATTGAGAAGGGGAAAGGGCGCTGGAATAACCTTTAACAATAACTAATAAAAACAGGGGATAACCACTGGAAAAAAAATAAGACAAGGGGAGGAGGAGGAAGAGGAAAACAAGTCGCGAAGTGGTTCGCACTGGTCTTGACATAATAAACACGGCAAATCGAAACAGAAACAAGATCACAGTTTTGTGTCAAAAAACCCCGGATGATCGTATTTCCGGATCATAGGAACCCGGGTGGATGGGGTGTAGAGTCAGTTTTTCTCTCACTAAAATCGAAGGGGAGAGTTTCCCCCTTCATGAACTCAGGTTACCCTGGCAACGCCCATCTTCCTCCTCCTCCTCATCGGGGTACAAGGAAAGCCTGGTTCTCCTGGTCGACGACGCCGTTTCAGCCACCACCAACCTGGAGAAGGTGTCTTGTCTCTTCAGGACGTTGAGGATGTGCGTGGCTTGCGGCCGCGTCAAAGTGGACCTCGCGCTAGGAGGCAGCGAGTCCCTGGGGTCGAGAGGCGCCCGCAAGGTTGAGTTGCCGGACGGAGGCAACTCACCATCCTCATCGTCACCTTCTCCACCAATAGGGGAGGTCCTCGACGTCTTGGGGGAGTTTTGGGGGGTCGGGGTACCCGAGCGGGACCCCATCGCGATGCTTCCCCCGCTACTACTCTCGTCCCATCCTTCAACCTCGTGTAGCTCTGTGGGTAAGGGGGTGGGGGATTAAATAAAGCAAAAATAACAAGGGAATCTCGCCACCAAGTTCTTGAAATTGAAAGTGATAAAGTTAGTACATACATGTGAATGGAAACTACATAGCAATGTGTCTGGAACTCTATGAACGGTGTACGCAACTCTGAACCTGGCCCCGTTCCTCAACGGGGTATTCGATCCCTTCCCCCCTTGACTCACTTTCCGGATTGTGCTGGACGAGCATGGTGACCGAGTTTCCGCACTGGGACAGAACGGTAGACGCCAGCTGCTTCGTGGCGGATCGCATGTTAATGCCGCAAACCTCCAACAGCTGATCTCCCACACACAGACCCACCTGACGGAGGAACCGGATATTAAATATTTAAAATGGAAAACTAATAACCCCATCCCAAAGAAAATGGTGAAGTTAGAATGTGTCAACTCTCCCTAGTATGCACTACTTACAAAAATACAGAGTGGATAGAATTGAACCACAACCACACCAAATACAGGACCCGTTAAAATTAGTAACAAATAAACTATCAAAGGAATAATTTTAAAAAAAAGCTTACAGTTAAAAGTTATTAAAATTGGCTAGGTTAGTTTTGGCCTATTAATTTTGATTGTATCAACAGTCAGTATAATTTCCACTCTCCCCGGCGGAAGATGGAGTGCTTCATTAACCTGTGATACCGATCCACCAACGGTATTGAACATTGTCACAAATTACCGCCTTTGAATTGTATCTCCTCTCTGTAACAAGGTAAATGCTTCTGGAGGAACGTCACGCCCCCTCCTTGGCCCAGTGCCCGTAGTTACGCACCCTCCCGGTCCCAATGCCTGCAGGAGTACCTGCTGCCATTATATCTTTCAATATTTTCACTTAGGTTACATCCACTACTCTTTACAGACTTCTTAATAACTTTCTGCGTCACGCAGCCTCGTTGCTAATGCGCTTTCTAAGCGATAGGGCCTCGATGCGATTGCGCTTTAAATTCAAGGGAAAAAAGGTATCTGATTTTCACAATTTCTGTATTAACCCACCCATACATCCCATAACGGATTCAGCTCACTGCACAATACTTCCTGAACACACCGGAGTAATTCCTCCCCCCACTCTCATTAAACTTTACTTCCATTACATAACCCTTGCGTCACCCAAACAAGATATGAAGTGAGTAGTAAAGTAGTGGATGGTGTGAAGTATTTATGTTGAAGGTAAGGCGTGTGTTCGAGTGATAGGTGGCCGGAACGCGTGATATGAAATACGTGTAGGTGTAAGAGGTATGTGTGTGGGACTGTCAAAACTTATTATTTGCTGTGTGAGGATAGATTGGTTGATGCAGTGGATGAGAACGGGTGAGGAGGATGAAAAGGAAGGAAGAATCAAAATGGAAAGGTTAATGAATCCGAGAGAAAGGGGAGAGGGTGAATGTGAGAATGCTTGAGAGTAGACGAGAGGAAATAAATGCGAGCATGAAGCAAATGTGGAACAAATTTAAGAAAGTGGTAATAGGTAGTGTGTGGGTGCGCCAGACCTGGAAAGAAGAAGCGAAATGCTGAATGGTGGCATTACGATGTGAAGCGTGTAGTGGATTTTTTTAAATGGCGCCCATCGGTGGGTGTAGCGGATAGCAAAAAGGAGGCGTACCTGCAAATCCTTAATTGTGCACATTAGAATGACAGGTTTATGCGGTTCAATGTATACGAGGTGAAATGGAGAGTGAAACGAGCGATTAAAATATGTATGAAAGCAGCAAATGACGCGGAAGAGGAGTGAGGATCCCGATGGGAACAAGAAGAGGAGCGAGGATCCCGATGGGAACAGGAAGAGGAGTGAGGATCCCGATGGGAACAAGAAGAGGAGCGAGGATCCCGATGGGAACAGGAAGAGGAGCGAGGATTCCGATGGGAACAGGAAGAGGAGCGAGGATCCCGATGGGGAAAAAAAGAGGAGCGAGGATCCCGATGGGGAAAAAAAAGAGGAGCGAGGATCCCGATGGGAACAAAAAGAGGAGCGAGGATCCCGATGGGAACAAGAAGAGGAGCGAGGATCCCGATGGGAACAAGAAGAGGAGTGAGGATCCCGATGGGAACAAGAAGACGAGTGAGGATCCCGATGGGAACAGGAAGAGGGGTGAGGATCCCGATGGGAACACGAAAAGGAGTGAGGATCCCGATGGGAACAGGAAGAGGAGCGAGGATCCCGATGGGAACAACAAGAAGAGGAGTGAGGATCCCGATGACAAGAGGAATAAGGATCCTGATGGGAACAGGAAGCTATTCTGGAAGGAAGTGAGTAGGAGAAGGAGAGCTGTCAAGGAAAGAATAGAAGGGTACTTGGGAATGAGGTCAAATGTATGTAGATGGGCAGAATGCTTTGATGAGGTGTATACTGTGGGTATGAAAGCTGATGCTAATGTAACTATGATTGGTTTCGTGGGTGCACTTCGGGGTCCGGAAAAGATGAATATGCAAAAGGCTGTTAGTGCTGTGAGAGGTCTGAAAAAAGGTATGGCAGCTGAAGTAGATGATATAATCGCCAATACTAAAAACTGAAGGTGGTTGCGTTATGGAATGGGTTTGGTGGCTGTGTTGAGAGGTATTTGAAAGTAACAACAATAAGGAAAGAAGGTACCCTAGGAGACCTTACGGTCCATTTAAGAAGGGTAACTTTGGACTAGCAATGGATCGGGCACATGGCTGCTCAATTGTTTTGCGTCCCTAAACGGCCACTTTTCAAGACTTTGTCTAGTCTTGACTTGAACTGGTCAACAGATTCACTGTTGACAACTTCCACTGGAAGTGCGTTCCACTTACCGCAGATACTGTAAGTGAAAAAAATTCCACACAAATTGCGGTTGTAGCGCTTCAGTTCAAGTTTGAAGCCGTGATTGCGCGTTCTGTTCTCACTCAGTGTGAAAATATCCCGGTAGTCAACATTGTCGAACCCTCGAAGTATTTCGAAAACTTCGATGAGCTGACCACGCAGTCTACGGGTTTCCAGCGAGAACAGATCTAATTCCCTTAGTCTATCGTCATAACTTTTATGTCGGATAGAGGGAATCAGCTTGGTTGCCCTGGCTTGTACGCGTTCCAATCTCGCGATGTCCTTTCGAAATGGACTCCAAAATTGTACGGCATACTCCAGGTGCGGTCGGACAAGTGAGTTGAACAAACACAGTACAATCTCCTTGTTCCGATATCCAAACTGGCGCTTTATATAGCCTAGCATCCTTTGGGCCTTTTTCTCAGCCTCAATGAACTGTTTCGAGAATTTCATGTCACTAGTGATTGTTACACCAAAGTCCTTCTCAGTGTCGGTGGATTCAATAGCATTGTCCTTAAAGATATACTGAGATTGGGGGTTTCTGTGGCCGATATGCATCACTTTGCATTTCCCCACGTTAAAAGGCATTTGCCACGTGTCCGACCACTCCCCAATCTTCCCAAGATCTTCCTGCAGGCGAGCAGTATTTCCATCCTTTGCAACGTTCATACCAAGCTTGGTATCGTCGGCAAATTTGGAAATCTTGGCAACCATGTCACCGTCCATGTCGTTGACGTAGATGATAAATAGTAGTGGTCCCAGGACAGAACCTTGAGGCACCCCGCTAGTAACGGGCACCCATTCAGAAGCCTGTCCATTCACCACCACCCGTTGCCGTCTGCCACTTAGCCAGTTCTCGATCCAGCCGCCTACTTTTCTGTCTATGCCCAGCGCTCACCCTTTCCGGAGAAGGCGGCGGTGTGGTACCTTATCAAAGGCTTTCTGAAAGTCTAAGTACACCACATCCACTGCCTTGTCCCGATCGTGCTCACTGAAAACGAAATGGAAGAATTCCACAAGGTTCGTCAGGCATGACCGTTGCCTTCGGAAGCCGTGCTGGGAACTCCTCAGTAGCCGGTTTGACTCTAAATACGACGTCATTTTGTCCACCATCATGCTTTCCATGAGTTTACCGACTATCGAAGTCAGACTGATAGGTCGGTAGTTTTTACGATTAGCTACGGTCTCCTTTCTTGAAGATAGGAGTCACCTCCGCTTCACGCCAGTCTTTAGGAACGCATTCGGTCCGGATTGACATGTTGAAGATTGCGCTCAGGTGTCGTGACACTTGATCGCGCACTTCTTTTAACACTTTAGGTAGAAACCCATCCGGGCCAGGTGACTTATTCGTCATTACGTCAGTGATCTTCTTTTTTAATTTCCCTTCGGTGAAGTCCATATCCTCCAGCTTTTCCCCCGAGTAGGAATCCATTGGCTGGGCGATGGGACCACACTCTTCAGTAAACACTGAAGAGAAGTAGTCGTTGAGAAGGTTAGCATTTTCTGCATCTGAATGCTTTAATGCCCCCTCCTCATTTCTCAAAGGGCCGAAAAATTCCTTGGGATTCTCTTTACAGAGTCTCGCCACTCCGAGTTCCTCAGACCGCTTAGCCACCCTTATGCTGGACTTCACTCTCCTGGCTAGCCTCCGGTATTCGTCAAAGTCACCCGAGATCTTTGATTGCCGGTAGATAGTTCTCTTCTCCTTAAGCAGCTGGCCGATTTCTCGATTAAACCACTTTGGTTGAACAGAAGACCGACGGGGACATTTCAGAGGGATGAAACGTGATTGAAGACTCATGAATGTGGTTTTGAAACTGTTCCACGAGTCTTCAACAACATCGCACACTTCTAGCCTCGCGTCAGTCAGTACATCACGAAGATCTACAAAGTCTGCTCTTTTCAAATCGAGTTTCCTCGATTTACTAGTTGCAGGCCCTGCCTTCGGGACTTTGACTACAAATCTAATTAGTCGGTGGTCACTGCCACCGAGCTCTTCGCCAACAGAGAGGTCTTCAACGATGTCATCCTCAGAGGTGAAAACCAAGTCGAGGATATTGTCTCCTCTCGTTGGCTCTCTCACCCATTGAGTCAGGAACTCGTTGTTCGCGAACTCCAGGAGTAGTGCGTTCTCACCACAGGGTTCTCTGGTTTCCCAGTCAACTTGTGTGTTGAAATCAACCATGACGATACAGACTCTGTCTTCGACAAGTTCTCCTAGTAGCTGGTACAGATCTCTGTCCTTTTCAACGAGTTGGGCAGGAGGTCTATAAAGCACCAGGGTCCTGTATTTGGCAGGACCTATCTCTAGGTCAACACCTAGTAGTTCATGGTCGGATACGATGTTGCAATCCGTCGAGTTGAGAGTATCCTTGACATACAACATCACACCATCACCCTCTTTGTCTGGCCTATCTTTCAGGAAGAGCTGGTAACCGGGAATCATGAATTCACCTTCAAAATCTCGGCTTGAGGTTTTTATCCATGACTCAGTTATGGCCACCATCTCCGGTTCTTCTGTTGCTATGAGGCCACGAAGTTCTAGAAACTTGTTTCTGATAGACCTCGCATTAAACAGAAGAACTGAGGGATTCCCCGACTGTAGGACTCCCTACGCTCTTCCGTTTCCCACTTTCTTTCTCTATGACGGGGTCACTACCCTCTTTGTGACTTCAGAAAAGGTCGTTCCTGGAGTAGGGGTCTCTGAGGACAGGGAGAGTTATGTGGTAGAACCGTTTTATAAGGGTAAATGGGAGAAAGGTGAATGCAAGAATTACAGGTTTCGTGGGCGATGTTCCTAGGTAAGGTTTATGGAAAATTTTGATTGAGATTATAAGAAGGATTTCACGGACAGATTAGGAAATGAATGAAGTTGGTTGGAACAGTTAGGTGGAGGGAAGGAGGGGGGATGCAAGTATTCGCACTGAGCCAGTTAACTGCAAATACAATGGATAAGAGATTTTAAGTGTATGGTGGGTTCATGAATCTGGAGAAAGCTTATGATTCTGTAGAGAAGCATTGTTGCAGGTATCAATGAAGGTCTAATGAGTGGTAAACTATGGGATGGTGTGAAGACTATGTTAGAAGTAAGGCGTGCGCTAGGGTGAAAGATAAGAGAGCGAGTGATGGAACATACGTGGAGGTGTTAGACAAGGTCGTGTAATGTCGCCAGGCGTGTTTAATATTTTTAAAGATGGAGTACTGAGAGAAGTATGTAATGGAATGAAGGAAAGGGCTGAGAGATTGGTGGGGAAGGGTTTTGTCTCTGTTGGTATAAGCTGGAGACCTGGTGTTGGTGGTTGAGAGTGAGAGGGATTTCGAAATGTTGATTGAAGCTTTTGACTGAGTGCGTGTGAGAGAGAGGAGGAGGGCCCAAAGTGAAGGCAGAAAAGAGTAAGAACCTGTAGTTAAGGATGGGGTAGGGTGCGGGTCCGTGGTGTTACCCTTGAACGAGTGTAATAAGGGGAGTGGGGGGAGGTCATAGTGTCACCCAAGCAACGGAAAGGGTCATAAAGTATTGCCTTAGCAACGGAAGGGGAGCGAGGTCATAAAGTATTGCCTTAGCAACGAAGTAGAGGGAGGTCATAAAGTATCGCCTTAGCAACGGAAGGGAAGCAAGGTCATAAAGTATAGTCTTAGCAATGGAAGTAGAGGGAGGTCATAAAGTATCGCCTTAGCAACGGAAGCCTTAGTAACGGAGGAGAATCTGTACGATAGATGAGCTTGGAGATTCGGGGGGTGATTCCCCCTGACATGGGAGTGTCCTAGGGGCATCGTTGTCACGACAACGGATTCTTAGAATGGGAAGGGTCATGTGACGCTTATCCCCTTGCCCACGGACGACCCATACAAGTGCCAAACTCCATGCCCAAACCCCAGGGGAGGGGCGGGGGGGTCATACCTGCTCGGCGATCGAGTCGAGCGTCACTGAGTACACATACACGCCCCCGTTCTCCAGGCACCGGATCCGGATGCCCAGGGGCTCAGACTTCTTCTCGATGTAGATGTTGCGGATGTCCCCCGCGTGAACTCTGTGGACGAAGGGGCATTGAACGGGGCTCAAAAGGACATTCCAGGAGAAAGGGGGGGGGGGGCAGACAGAAAATTATGGTAGTAGTTTTACTAATGATCTGCATTTTCGCTTCAGGGTCTTTTATTCCTCGGTGGTGGCTTGGGACCTACAGATTAACCTAGGCTCTGAACCAGGGGTAATCCTGCGACTAACCACATCCGATGTGGCTTAACTGTCTTGAAATCCGGAAGCGGTGATCCCAATCGGCTAAGCTCTGACCCAAAGATGTTCGGGTTACTTCCCTTGACCCCCCCCCCCCCTAGATTAACATTAAATGAGAAACACCAGAAGAGAACAAGGGAAGTAAAGCGCTAATTTCGCCATTAAAAAAAAACAAAAAAACACGAGGGCATCAACACCACAACCAAGCACGTTATTTTTTTTAAAGGTTGGCGAAATTAGTGGTGAGGTTAGGGGAAATGAAAATGTGTAGAAAGCATAGCTCTCGAAACATCCGAAAGAGGCGACTACCCGGGGAACGCAATTCTCGCGTCCGCCTCCGTTCGCACCAAAATTTGGTTCTCTTGCGACAATTTCCTTGGTTGATGTGGATCAAATTCTCCGCTTCTCATTTCCAATAGCACCCACCCCCACAAATACTCACATCTTGGGGATAGAAATATTCAAGTGTTTGTTGTGGACCGAATAAGTGATCTGGGTGATGGGGTACCCCGTAGACGTGGGGCTCTCGCGCCCCGAGCTCTTTTCGCATCCCCGCTCCATCAGACCATTTCGTCCACCCCCTTTGACAACGTCGATGCTCGAACTGCTCGGGATTCTGCAAAAGCGAACAAAAACTCGATTAAATCTTTCAAACGGGACAACGACCAACCGATCTCACCGGTCAAGGTAGACGTTTTAGCCCATCTGGCGACTGCCTGCTTGGGCATAAGTCGCCGTGCACGATACAAGCTACTACTAGGCTATATTAAGAAACAAGTAATAGAAAAACAATAAAATAAAAAGCTATGTAAATAAAAAATAACAAGAAAACAAATCAAGAAGGAGGCGCGCTCGGGCGTAGTGCTGTATACGAAGGAAGGCCTCGCAGACGGCATTTTCCAGTCGGAGCAGAGCATCCGACGTGGAGTGGAACTTGCGGAAGCCGCACTGTGCAGAAGACAGATGGCTTCCGATGTCCAGAAAAAAAAAAGCTAATCTAACATTTACCAATTTCTCCATCAACTTGCACACGCAAGAGGTTAGAGAGATTGGGCGGAAACCGGCCGGAGTAGAGTGATCTCTCTTCGGTTTGCGAAAGGCGAGAACAGTAGCGATTCGCCAGGAATCTGGGAGGAGACCCTCCACCCAGATCCTGTTGAACAAATCTAGCAGAAAGGCCAAGCCTCGCTCACCCAAGTGTCAAAGCATGGCATACGGGACATCGTCTGGACCATGGGCGGTGTCCGCGCACGAAGCGAGAGCGGAGCACAACTCACTCACAGTAAACCTGTCGTTGAAGGGTTCTCCGCCTCTGGAGGTAAAGTCCAGCCGGCGGCCTTCCGCGACATCACGACGTGCATTAATAGCTGGCGGAGAAGCATCCCGGCTAGAGAATCCGGAGAGAGCGGTCGCGAAGGATTCCGCCACGGACGCGGGGTCCGAGATTGCGGTACCATTCTCCTGGAGAACGGGAGGGGGGTCCTGCGAGAACTTGCCCCGAATCCTTTTGACTCGCTTCCAAACCTCTGCTAAAGGGGTCTTCCAGTTAAGTGAAGACACGTATGCCCGCCAAGAAGAGCGACGGGCGTGCTTCGAAACATACCGCAACCTAGCCCTAGCCCGACGAAATTAATCGAGAGTGAAATCGTTCGGGCGGCGCATATAGCGCATGTAGGCGTAACGCTTCTGTTTGAGCGCCGTCTCACACTCGGCCGACCACCACGGGAGTGGTCGGCGTGCAAAACAGCCAGACGTTCTAGGAATAGCAGTTAGGCGCACATCGATGAGGTTGCCGGAGAAGAACTCAACGGCCTCATCTACCGACCTAAACTCCTCGACTGAGACAGATAAATCAGTCATTTCCTGAAATGCGGAATACCGCGCCCGCGGCAAGCACAATCGGAGGTGGCCCTCGGGTGGCAGCGGACCAAAAAATGATATTTGAATAGGAAAGTGATGACTACCATGGAGGTCATCGACCATCCCCCACCCCAAATCAGACTGCATCCGAAGAGCACAAAGATAGATCAAGGCATGAAAATGAAGCGGTTCTCGGGCAGTGATGCGTAAACTCGTCCACATTTAGGACACCCATGTCCAGCTCGTCGATCAGGTCGGAAAAGACTTGAACCCTGTGATTAATCGAGTAGTCTCCCCAGAGGGGGTGTTTACCGTTCAGATCTACGAGCAAGAGAAAAGGCCTACGTAACCGTGCCACGACGCGGCGGAAATTCCCAGCGTCGAAGTCGGTGGAATGTACGTGGAAATAACAGTATACCTCCTATCCAGGTGAAGCTGCACAGCTAGTGCCTGAAAGGTATATAAAGCGAAGAGAAGAACAGAGACATCATGCCGGGTGTAAACCGCGCATCCCCCAGCACGGCTCCCATCCCGTGGTGGAGGGGGCGCAAAACGCTTATACCCCGTGAGGGCGTGGAGGGGGCACGTGCCCAGCATGGTCTACTGCAAAAAGATAGATAAGGGAGAACGGGAGGAGACGAGCGTCCGCAGCTCCTCACAGTTGGTCCGGAGTCCGCGGCAGTTCCAATGAAGGAATATACTCGCCAGGCCTAGCTCGGACGAGATGCGGGGGCCCTCTTCCAAGAGAAGACATTCACGCGAATGGTTGTACGCTTCCCGGAGCGCTGTTGGCCAGACAATGCGCTGAAGGCACTGTCGCCTTCGAGGACTCACCAAGGGAGGTTGGGCTCGCCATGCGAGCTTGGGGCAAAGGAGCCCCAAGATCCTTAAGTGCTGTCCTCCTTTCGGGGAGCAGCTTTAGGAACCCCGGAGGATGGCCTCACGACCCTCTTCAGGGGAGTTCCCTCCCGAGAGTCTAACGACTTTGTGGAGGCGCGCGGCCGTTACGCCGGCGCTGGGTGTGAACCCTTTGTGCCGCTAGCTCTACCAGGAAAGCGCCCGGGGTGGGTAGAACCCGAGGAAGTGTTCCGAATGGGCGCGGAAACGACTGTGCCTTTAGGCCTGGAGAGGCCAGGAGCAGAGGGTGTATTTCTCAATATTGAGGCATAGGAGGTCCCAAGCACCACCACGCGCCAGGACTAAGTCCTTAGCCTTGCGAAATGAGAGACGATCCTAGGCCTGAACGGCCAGGATTTCTTTCTCAAGGAGATACGCACCGCATTGCTTCAAAGAAGCGGGGTGCGACACACTTGACCACACACGATTTGAACTTATCGTGTGCGGCCTTGGAGCAATTTACACAGACTTTGGGTAAACCCCACTTTGCATTTCGATAGGAGCGATCAGTATGGCTGAAGCGGTGACAATAGTAGCAATCCGGAGCAGTGGCACGAATGCCTTCACGCGGTAGCGATACCAACCGGCACGGACCGACTCGGGGAGCTTGTCACAGTCGAACGTGACGAAGAGTGTAGGGGTGAGTCTCGAGGCACCTCCCTGTTTTCTCATCACACGTTCAACCTTGACAGCCCCATGGTCGGCCAGCTCTAAGGTGATATCATCTATGGAGTAGTCCACGAGTTCCCTCGCATATACTACTCCTTTCACGAAGTTAATAGTAGAGTGCGGCGTCACACTCACAAGCGTGCCATGAAGTGTTCGAAGGGCACTAATCATGGCCACCTCGGAGGGATTCGACGCATTCGCCAAAAGGCTCCCCCGAGAAACGGGTTACCTTCGGCTCTCTACCAATCACACTAGCTAGAGTTCTCCTCTGATGGATAATGGTGCCCTTAGCCAATAGGCTGCCGTGCGTTTAAAGCCAACGGGCTAGAAATCACCAGGTGGCCATTGAATGAGGGGCTCGAACGTAATCGAGGCTCCGCTCTGCACAGTTCTGTTCTACGTCTGGGACTCACCACCAGTAGGAGCAACGGGGCCGGACGTGCCGATCTTGGCTTAATCGCTTGCCAAAGAGGCAGCAACCCCGTCCGTCCCCGCGTCCTCTTTTTTTTTAGGAGAGGAGGGTGGGGAATAAACCCGCTTCTTCCCTCCGCCGGCAGGAGCCCACAGGCCAGATCTTTCTCCGAGATGGAGAAGGTCTTTGCTGTCACAGGGGCACCAGCCGTAGGAGATCCCTCCTCTCCTTGTAAATCCTTGGATACCCGAGCTGTCTGAGGACCTTGCACAAGGGCGAGCCCAGGTTCGTCCCCATGGAAGGTCCTACCGTCTGGGGCTGGGAGGTCCCATAGTCTTTTGTCGGGTAAGAGATGGGGGAACGTACGGTGACCCCATCTAAAACCAATATGCGACCCCGCAGGTCTTTAGAGGGAAAAAGACGACGGGTCCTGTCTTCCCCCCTACACATAAGGGGGTTGGCCCTATCGTGCCGCTCCCACCGAGAGCGGTTAATTATGGGCAGACTGCCTTTCTTGGCAGTCCCCTTGGAAAGTAAAGGGGAAACGGCCCCTGGAAAGAGGGAGGCAGCCGAGGGCACTTCTCCTGCACCCGTAGCCATAGGAGAGGAGAAGCCTCCTCTCCGGTACAAGTAGTTTGGAGGGTCCCCTGCGAAAGCAGGAGGGAGGGCTCCATTTTTTTCCGCTGGAGAAGGGGAAAGGGTTTTTATTCTCATCATTGGGCACGGGGTGACCTTATTAGTGATACAGGAAGCAAAAGCTAATCACCCCCACGCAGTAGCCCGCTCTGCGAGGGGTGAGTACGGGGTCGTAGAGCCAGCTGCCGCCATTTGAGGCCACTCCTCCCGCATAGTGGCTTGGCTACCCATCGGCATGGTGGATCCACCTTTGGCAGGGCGTAAAATGGATAGAGATTTTAAGGAGAAAGAAAGGGGAAGTAGGGAAGGTGTGGATGTGGATGAAGCAGGTTGTTAAAAACCCTCCACCCCAGATCGGAGCTCAGGGTTGAGGGAACGTTGTTCCCTTCCCCCTCAGGCCCGATCCGGGATAGTTGGGCGAGAGGAAGCTCGTCAGCATCTACCCTGTGAGGCAGACCAGAGAAATTTGTGGGAGAGGTTGTAGGGTAGAAAACACAGGCAGTCAGAAAGGAGAAGATGCTAAGCTAGGGTCGGACGGTGCGCCGAGGCCGTCAGCAAGGCAAATCGCCGCGCCCCTTAAGGGGTCAAGGTACGTATCGGTGTCGTATTTTCGTGTGGATAGTATCACCGCCCTCTTCATCTAAAAAGCAAGACCCAAGGATACACCGCATCAGCATTCCTTACCTGAGCTTGTCGTCGTCTTTCTTGCGGGGGATAGTGGCGACGGAGCGCTGGTAGTCATGGTACGTGGGGGGGCCGCCCCCGAGGTGATGCAGGAGGGCGTGCGCGTGCGCAGACGGGAGGATGGACGGCGCCTCGTCAGAAGACGCCCGCAGGAGGCCCGAGTGGTGTAGGTGGTGGGGGTGGATTGGCCCCCTTTTGAGGCAGCCCCCACCTGCGTCGATCGATGGGGAGGTTGAGTGGTAGAACCCCCCTGCTGGGGGCAGCCCGCTCCCGAGCATGAGGCTCCCCCCACACGTGGGCGAAATGTGGGTCTCGTAGTAGTTCCGAGCCTCTCGGGGGTCCCGGTCTGGCCCCGGGGAAGAGAGGATCGAGTCCCCACTGCGTGACGGGGCCAGGAAATTGGGTGAAGCACCCCCGCCTAGCATGGGTGGCGATGAATAGGGGGAGAGGGCAGCGTGGGGGTGACTGGGGGAATAAAAGGTTAGGGGGGAGTAGGCCGTGAAAGCGGGGGAGACCCGGAGACCCGCGGTAGGGGGCGAGTAGAGCCCCGCGTGAGAGTGGGGGATTCGGGAGTTGGAGGGGACGCGGTCCCCGATATGATGGAGTGGGGAGGGACGAGATATGTAAACGGGGGGCAGGCTGGAGGGCTGGTGAAGGAGAGACCCCCCTTCGGGGTCGCTGGGGGGGTACTTGACCCGGTTCTTCTTCACGTAGTACTCGAGCTCCTCCTTACCCACGTTGCCCGAGCGGACGGAGAAGTCCAGGGACGTGTCCGGGGAGCTGTGCGGGTCTTGGTGTTCCTTGTCAGCTCCCCCGGGGTCCTCCTTGTGCTCCGACGACCCCCCCATGCGCGACGCCAAGCTCGAGTACATGGGCTGGCTCGGGTAGGACGATGCGGACGAGCTCCCTTGGGGCTGGGGCCCCGCGCTCGAGTATGATACCCCGGAGGAGACCAGGGGACTAGAGTAGAGCTCGTTCAGCTTGTAGGGGGCCCCAAGGTCTCCGTTCTCGATGCTCCGATACACGCTGTACACGTGAGACCCACGGGGACTAAGAGGGTGCGCCGTTGTGAGTACCCTGGTGCCGCCACAGTCCTGCTTGGGATAGGTGTCCGAGTACGCCTTGAGATCGGGACTGACGGAGATCGAGGACGAGATAGGCAGGTACATGGAAAGTGGGGGGCGCTCCTTGCGTTGGGGACCCACAGGAGTCTTGATGGTCCCCAAATCGTGGGGGGTGATGGCACCGCCCCGGTACTTGGGCCACGTCCCGCCCGACCTCTCCTTGTCCTTCTTCTTGGCGCGTTTCGTCGTACCCGAGGACGACACGTCACCCTTGTACCCGTCCAGAATCGAATCCAGCTGGGCGATGGCATTCTCACGCTCTCGGTCCAGGGACAACAGTGCTCCCCCAGTCCCGCCCTTCTTTTTGGAGGGCTGCGAAGGGGGCTCCTCCTTCTCGCGACTCTCGCTACGCCCATCGCCCCTCTCCTTGCTATGCCTCCGGGGCTTTACGATATTCCTCAACTGGCCCCACGGGCCCCCGCTCGAGGAGCCCCCTTTGTCGTCGGAGGGGGGCGGCTTTGTCACGTTGTAGACCACTCGCTCGTCGCCCACGCCAACCCGGGCAGTCAGCTTCAGCCCCGCCACAAGATCCCCCCTTGCTCCAGGGCCCCGGCCAGGTCTGACAGAATAGTAGCAACCGTCTTTTGAGGCGCCCGAGGAGGACGACGACGACGAGGATGCTATGGCGGCCCCCAGAGGAGGGTGGGTAGCCACTCCCAATTTTTCCTCATCACCCATGGTGTGGCCACTCGAGGCCGAGCTGAGGGGCGCAGAAGAGAAGGACCCCACCGATTTCAGGGTAGTCATTTGGAGGACGTCCCCTCCAGAGTTCAATAGGGATTGGACCTCCTCGCAAGACATCGTGATCTCCACCGGTTTCCCATTCACCTATGCGAGGACAATGGCAGAAACACATGAACAAAACTCCTCAACGCTACAATCATTAACATTTGAGCCACATGTGGCTCAAATGTTCCGTGCCATGGCGCTTAACATGTTAATATACTCCACCTAAACGTTAGGGGGGTATTCCTCAATTTATTTCTTAATCCTCGCTCATATTCCATAAAACCATCTCACGCAAACTCACACACCTCCACTCGTTACCCCCCCCCCCCCGGAAACAAAATGAATCAAACTCGCGGTTACTACATGGCATTCCATCTCAATACCACCAGTCAATTATGCCCTAAGATGGAGGAAAAAAATGTGTCACGAACAACCTCATGCGTAACTTGCACACGCACGCACATCTTCCTCCCGTGACAAACCTTCCAACCTCGAGCATCATCTTTCGCACTCGATCGATCAATCGGTCCAGCCCCTTTCTTACATTCAACACGCGGTCTCCGACGGCGAGGCTGCCTTCCCTTGCAGCAGGGCTGGCGGGAAGGATGTTGGCAATGTAGATACCAGTCTGGAGGATGAGGCCGTGGTGGGCGGCTTTCGGGCAATGGAGGTGGGTAGTGTGCAGGGTACGGCCTCCATTTCGTCGCCGACGCACCGTCACTTGAATAAGGCCGCCGCTCTTGAGGAAGGCGCTGTACACAGCACCATGCCTTGCCCGGTGGCACTCCATGCCGTTAATACGAATCAGCTGATCGTGAGGCCTGTGGAAGACGAGGGGGTTGGGGAAATAGTGATCCACTAAGGAGAGGGGGTCGAAATATGTTTAAATGATTAAAAAAAAAGAAGAATGGACATTCAATGGAAGCCATTGCAGGAGCCATCATCGAGGAACCAACCTCCAGCAATCGCATTATGATCCCAAGCATCCTCTTTGAGGGACCAAAGTCTTCTTCCCAGACACCGACGTTGGCACCGGCATATTCATACAGTTCCCTGGTATATTTCATATTCGAACCTCCCTTAGCATTCACTAAGGCTCCGATCACCCCAAAGACTTGACTCCAATTTGAAACCGTGTCCTTACAATCTGGTTCATCTGTACCACTGTCGCTTCCGATGTATACTAGATACTTACCTCAATTTTCCTTCAAATGGGCTGTCCTTGCAGAGAGACGAGATGTATACAGCACCGTCGCCAGAACCGTAATGAGGGTCTTCAAGCCCCCCGGAGACCTCAAACCCCAAATCTCGCTCCGACAAGATGCCCTGGTGGAGATACGCAAAAAAAGAGGTCCTGTTACGGCTGTTCAGTTGCAAATCTCAGTGAGGAAAATAAACTAACTGCGAGGTAGAGATGGGGATGGTTTCCATAACACGAAATTAATGTGTTTCGTATGTGTGGGGCTGATAATTTCAGGCTCTCGTGGGCTTCCCACCCACACGAATTCGTGGGAGAGGAAAAGGAGGAAACTCTATGGGAACCTGACATGAGCCATATATCGAATCTCAGGACTCCCATAGGTCAAAGTAAGAATTTGTAAAAAGCAACGAGGAAGTGATGGCAATGGGAGAAAATGGGGCGGCTGTATGGGTGATATGACACCCACAAACTCACGATCTGCATGTGGAGCGTCTCCACTTCCCACTCCTGCATATCCGCGTCGATGGCCGAATCCCTGGAGCTGGAGTGCTGGGACGGGGCGCCGGACACGCGTCGGACTGCCACAGACTTCTGCTCCGCATCCAGCTTCTCTCTGCAAACGGCAAACGCGAGATGCTAGTGAAAGGATCCGGCTTTACCCCTTGGCAGGAGTAATTTGCTGGGAACGATACCACCAATTAGCGTGGGCACGACCGCCGTCAGGCTTTCGTGGGGTTGTTGATATCTTTCGAGATAAAGAGACAACGTGGACGACATAATTGGCCTAACATTGCCGTTTCTCACAAACCACTCGGTTACCCAAACCCTCCCTTAACCCTATGGGAATAGGCGACCTTAAAACATAAAGATAAGCATGACACTTGCTAGTGACCCCGATGGGACCAGGTCCCGGTCTTCGTGTGGAGTAGTCGGGAAGGTGTTCATCACCCCGGGGGTGAATGGGGACACCTCAGGGTTAAGTGGATATGACTACCCATCGGCAGGATTCCTTGGAACAGAGAAGTTTTAAACTATGAGACTAGGATGGAAAGATAACGGTGTTGTAATTCTCTCTGTATTTGATGAACCTACCCCGCAGGGGTAATAAGCACAGGGCTTCTCCAATCGGATCGGTGGACGGCCACGGCTTAGCCGAGTGGAAACACCCACTTCCGATTTTGGCGAAGTTAAGCCACATCTGATGTGGTTAGTTGCAGGATGGAGTCAAAATTCGGGTGGCCCCGCAGCAGCTACCCGTGGTTTGGAATCCACCGTAATCAGTAGGTCCGCACCGAAAAATAAAGGTATAGTGCAGATCGCTGGTAAAAAAAACCCAAAGTGTGGTTAGACCTTTACATGTCGTAACGTTTGTGCTCACTCTCGCTTAGGCTTGATCCCGACACCTTGACGCTAGAATGCCTCTTTTCCCTTTTGGATTTACCGCCCTCTTTTGCCTGTAATAGAATTAAGGGAATATGGGGGGGTAGGACGGGGGTACCTATGAGGACCCACTTGAGTTCCTTGAGCTGCTTGGCGGATTCGTTGCGCTGCTTCATCATGTCGTCGGAGTCGCGCAGCGCCTCGGCCAGGTCGGAGACGGCGCGGTCGCGCTCGTGGCGCAGCTTGTCGCAGTGCGCTCGGATCGATTCCCGCTCGAGGACGATCTTGTCGCGCTCGCTGAAGGCCCAGTCGCGCCGTCGCTGGGACACCTCTGCCTCCCTTTTCGCCTCTGCCCGCGTAAAAGGGCGCGTGGACAAAAAAAAAATCCAGGATCACTCATCGACTCTCTTTACCAGGAAAGAGGGGGCACACAATTTTCCGTCGTGTCGCTCGGGGGTCGCGAAATTCAAGGAGGTAGAGTAACTATGCCCCCCCCCCCCTGTTAATTATCTGAATTCCGCGTTGACCCGAAATTCATATCCCCCAAATATTTTCAATTAAAAGAATACGATCTAACACCTACAACCTAGAGAGGATAAGGATGTTAGAGCTTTCGTACGCCCCCCCCCCCCAATTCACCCCTCTTCTCTTCTACCCCGAATAAAATAACCTTTCCGTCCAGTAGACCCCCCCCCCCTTTCCCCTTCACAATTTGAAATTTGTACTGGTAGAAAGAAGATGATCCACGCTTTTATATTATTCTTCCTCCTTTGATTCTGCAACTGACATCTGGAAGATTGTGTGCCTCTCCCCGCAGAATCGCGACTTTATGTCTTCCACACATTTTCCCTTCTCCTATGGTCACCAATTTCTTTACAGACTGAGTCCTCGTTGGTTTTCGCTTTAAATATTAAAAAAATCTTTCTCCCATGCGACTCATAACAAGGGAAAATTCCACAAGTTGCCAATCACCCTCAACCTCATTCCATGCAGAGGGTGGGCGGCGCGCATCAGCGCCATTGAACCACTCCAATCAACCCTTGAGGACCTATCAAGCACAAAGTTTCCAATGAGAAAGTTAAAAAACAACAACACCAATCAGAAGAGGCATCCTCACATCCATTGCCCACACTGCACCTTTCTTATATGCCAAGTTGTACACCCCCCCCCCCTCTCCTCTCACAAAGTACTACTTATTAATACACTCCATGTGCCCCCCCCCTTTTTTTTACTCCATGTAACTCCCTTTCCCCTTTTCTACTCAATTAACCCCATTTCCTGAAGTTTCTATGTGAAATCCATTTCCGCCCATTCCATGTGCACCTTACTCACCTCCACTCGCTCTCATCATCATTACTTCAATAACCAATACTTGCGCTTTCCTGAGCCAACGCCATACAATGAAAAAGAAAGCGAAGAAGGTAGACTAAATCAGGAAACCACACTTTACTTTTCCCTATACATTTGGTACAGTTTGGTCAAGACGGTTTTCCTGCTTGAAAACTTGGTTGTCATGACAACTGGGCGTCTACTTATGGCAGGGGTCCATAAAACACTTCTCTCCCGAGTCCCCGCCCCCGCCAGTCATACAGATATTCTCGCTGCGTGGTTAGGTGACAACTTTCTCACATGCATTCCCTAGAAAAGTCAATCAGATCAGTAATATCTTTTTAACGCCACACATTGGTTCTTCCTTCTCACACAGCATTTTTCCCTTCGAAATTTAAAGCGCAATAGCAACGAGGCCATATCACACAAAGAGCGCAATAGCAACGAGGTCGCATCCTGCAAAGAGCGCAATAGCAACGAGGCCGACGCACGCAATTAGCAACAAGGCCATATCACGCAAAGGGCGCAATAGCAACGAGGCCGTATCACGCAGAGAGTGAGGAGATACATATATGTAAAGAAAGTGGTGAGGATAAAGGAAGGGGAGAATGTGTGGAAGATATATTTATAGGCACAGGCCCTCCTGCAGGGGTTGGGACCGAGAATGTGCACAAGAGCGGGCATTGGGTCGCCGCGGCGGGCGGGCGCCCTCCCTCTCTGCCTCTTTACGGGGGATTAAAGACGGAGACGGAATGAAGAAAAAGAGGCCCGAAGGACGACCCGTGAGCGCGGGCTGCCCATCGGCCGCTGGGGGTTCGAGCCTCTCCTCTAGCCACCCCCTTCCGGGCCTCACAATCAGCAGACTACTAAGGTTATTCATTCGAACCACTCTCATTCTAACTTCGTTTCGCCCCCATACGGCAAAGTGGTGTATCCACTACACTTACATTACTTACCATTTACAAGTGTTGTGTGATAGCCATTCCTACTACACCCCCCCCCCAATCACCCAGCTCCACAGTTATAGAGAGATTGCAGGCCTCAACATTCGCGCCATTAACTACCAATGCCTTACTCTGACCTGCATTCACTTTCACCTCTCTCTTACATCTACATACAAGGCATTCAAATCACCCACTTTAGTAGTTCCATTACACGGGGGTTACGCTCGCCTAAGCTACACCTTTCAAAAAAAATTGTGTATCGTTTCATTACACACTACACAGTCCATTGACATACTAAAAGCCAAGATAATATTACACACCTATCATCCACTTTTAAACACGCCATACCGCCTACATAGGAACTCTCACCTCTTTCCACAAAACCCAAGCATCATAGATCTTCAATTATATTCCTCCAAAGTAGTCCTATGACGACATACATTTCCCAGAACCCTCAAACTACTAAACACTGCAATTTTCTTTTCAACTCCACATCTTATATTATCCAACAGCATACGCGCAAGCATACAATTCCCAGCGAGATAACATCACCAATCCCAATCCAATACACGCCATCATTCTCGCATGCACTCCGAATTACCTTTGGGCGGTTCCTTCGGCTGGCTAAGAGCAAAACGAGAACATACGAGCAGGCAATGGGCATCGGGGATTCGGGATAGGCGGGGGGAGGATTAACGAGGGAAACGCAAAATCATAGATCGGTTTGGGGGCAATAAAAAAGCTTCGGGTTGATGATTCGGTCAACTGAAGGTGGGAAGGGGCACGCAGAGGTGAAGGGAGGGAGGGTTAAAAGAGGAAAATCGTCAGAAGCAGCGGGAGGGGAAAAGGCAATGTATTAGTAAGGGGATAAATTCGTTTAGGAAGTAGTCCTATAAAAAGCAGTCAGAATAACCGGACATTGCGTCAACAAAACTACTGCAATGGTGAGACAACTCGCGCCATTCAGTAAGGAGGGATAACTAGAATTCGTACTTTTGATTCTATGCTCTCTTATACGAACTTAGCGGGGTTTAGAAATGTAGATCTCATTTCCAATCCATTTCGGACGTTATTTTTTTTTTCTCAAAGAAAGAAATCCATCCATCCACCCGTGAAAATTATCCGGATTAGGGCATTGAAGCACTGATTAGCGAGGAAATCAACGGAGGCTTGATTGGAGCAGATGGTTGAAACAACTAAGCCAAGCTACCAAAAAGCCACGCCCGGACCATGTTCCAGCTGACAAATCGATCAATAGTCGAACTCTAGAGGGACAAACCCAAGAGGTAGCGAGCTAAATCAAAGAACCAGCAATCAATCAACCCCTTACCTTCGAGGTCACTCTGGAGCTTCTCAACCGTCTTGCGTAGTCGATCAATTTCCTGGTTCGCCTGGTCGAGATTATCGAGCCGCTCTTTGTGAGCCTTCGAGAACATCTCGTGCGACGACGACACATGATCCACCCCTTCCTTCAGCTTCAGCTCCCTGCAAAACAGAACATCGAACGCACACCTCAGTCTCCTCGCGCCAACCCTAGACGCACTCAACGACCCGAGTAGAGGGGGAGTTACTCCGGTATAAGTCCCTGAACGAGACAAGGCCGAAAGAAAAGGCCCGCAAATGTCGTTCGTACATTTATTTGTTTGCCTCCTCGATCCCTGTCGTTTTTTTGGTTCTATCTAATGCCCCCTTCCACCTTGTACACAGGGACACCGAAAACCTGTGGATGTGCAAGATCCCCCCCCTTCTTCGACCCGGCATCCAAAAGACCGCTTAATTCCTCCCCCTAACGAGCCATCATCGGCCAACGGGCGGCGACCCACCTCTCCTGCTTGTAGGTGTCGTAATCCTTGTAGGAGTTCTCCCACTCTTTGGAGCGGTCCTCCTCGGCCCCGTAGCGTTCGCGCAACTCGTTGCACTCTCGGATCGCTTTGTCGCGGTCGTGCAGCGAGGCCGCGATCTCCCGCTTCAGCGTCTCCAGCTGTAGCTGCATCGAGTCACGCTGAAAGAGTGAAGGATGGAAGGGAGTTAGTCTAAGCGAAAACTAACGAGGGCAACAGTGGGGGAAAGTAAATACCCCAAGTAAAATAGGAGTATTGGAGGTGCGGGGGAACGAGGGGTGGATGGTCAACTCTCCAATACCTTACTGTCCCCAACACTTACGGCAAATGATTCCTGCAGGCGGGATCTAAAAAAACCCTCATGAATATTCTCTGGGCTTCCCAATTTGTTAAGTGCCCCCACCGGAGAGGGAACAGATGTGGCAAGGGAAACCATGCTGCAGCTGACATATTGGAGGCTTGTATGCTCCACGCCCAGCCACAATGCTTGCAGTAGGTTGTGTGGCTATATATCTTTTACACATTTTCACCCCTTACAAACTTTCTTCGGGAGATGCCCTCGTTTGTCGTCTCATGGACCCGATTGCAGTGGACTTTGGTGGGGGTCAGAGTAATATAGCGCCTCTTGGTTCGTGTCCCACCATATCCAATTGAGCGAAAGGGGGCACCAATCCACTTCGTCTGTAAAACGCACAGGAACTCGCGCCTCCCTATGGGCATTTGAATCCTGCAAATCTCAGGAGAGAAAAAAGTACTCTCTAAATAATCTTGCCACTCTGCCCGCCCCCCTCCCGGCAATCACGGCGTCCCGGAATCTGGCCTCCTCTACTCACTTCTTTGGAGTTATCAATGGTGCACTGTTCGATAGACTTTATCTTCTTGCTCGCAATATTCAACTCTTCCTGCAGTTTGTCCATCTCCTTGTGAACTGTATCCCGCTCACTCATAACCAAGGTGTACTCCTGCATAGCTGCATTCCGCTCATTCTGTGTGCGTGTGAGAGACCTTTATGAAATTATTAAAGAAAAAGTGTGCGAATAAATTTCACCTCAGGACCTGTTTCAATCTCCAATTATCTATGATAGATAAAACCAAGTTTCATTAATGAATCCCATTGAATTTATATCCTCTTTCCCGATTCATTTTGGACCTTTAATGGGTAAAGAAGTTCAATTAGTTCCAACTTGAGATTGATTAACCGCTCTTCTTACCTGGATTCTTTTACATTCCTTGTTCAGGTTCTGCGTCTGGATGAGATGCGTGTTCATTTCCTTGACCACCTCCTCGTTCTTCTCGCGCACCTGGGACGAACCGTATGGTGAGGAGTGAGAAAAGGAATGGCAAAGAGTAAAGCTTCGTGAGTAGATTCGCGACCACTAAGTGGGCTAGGAACCCCATGAGGGCAAACAAAGGGAAACTATAAAACAATGGGGGAAAATTGATAAAGCATTGTGAGGAAGTACAGACAATTTATAGGATTTCTCCCGTTGTGGAGAGTAGGAGTACCTCCACTGTGATGTTAGGGGCGCGTCGTAACCGATCTAAGGTGAGAGGCAGGGGGAAGTAAAAAAAAAAAAAGATAATAAACCTAGCGTCGATTGACTACAACGTCGTAATATGATAGATGATCTCATCTCAAGCACACACTTTCTAACCCTGAGACCTCAAAGATGGGGAGGATTTCCAAACCAAAGCGGGTTGGGGCTGGTGGTTCACCCCAAGAAAAATTAGTTTCAGACGCTTTTTCTTGCATAGTTTTAAATAATAAAAATACCAGGCAATGACTTGGCCACTCTCCCCTACGGGGAGAACTTGCACTTCGTTACTAAGATTAAAAGTTAAAATCTAAAAAAAAGCAGCCATGGTTAAATTTTTCTAAATTTTCTGAACTTCGCCAATTATAAGAATTTTAAAAAGGAACTACAAACTAAATTTCCCCCCTTTCAAAATATCACGTTGCTAGAATAGAAGATATATAAAAATAAATTTTCTGAACTTCACCATTTGTAATTCTTTGGGTTTTAAAAATTTCACAAAATTTCGATACTTATATTTATTTCTGAACTTCACCATTTTGTTTTTTGATATTAGAAAAGAATTATCAGAAATAACTTTGATAAAAACATAAGTCATAACCAAACTAAGATGAAATTATTATTCAAATACTCAAAAAAATCCCCTTCTTAAATTATAGAGCTAGTGAAGTGATGATGATGATCAACATAATAAGGACAATGCAACTGTCCCTAAGAAATGTGAATTCATTTTCTTTCTAGAACATCACGAATTTACATGTGTGTCTTTCTCTCCGTCACTCAGAGAAGAAAAAGACAATCAGTTATCCTCTTCATTGGCACGCGTGTAACCATGGAAACGATATACGAATATGTCTCCATGGTGTAACTAGATTGTTCGGATGGAGCCACAGTGCCATAAAAAAGTGTGAGATAAAGACAAAATTTTAATTTGTCCGAAATCGGGAGAACTGTGACTTAGGAAACAAACTGGGAGGATTGGCAAATATGCTCGAACACTTTAATCAGCAAGCAGTCAACCCACATCTCCGATTGCCGTAAATGTCAAGGGTGATTAAGTCCACTTTAGTGTCAATTGTTTGAAAGAACAATTTTTCGAATAACAAAAATAAATAATTGATTCGAACGTCAGAATATTATTAACAAATTATAAAATTCTTTGTTGAAATGAGATTAGTCCAAAGGTAATGAATATGTGAGAATACCCTACCCTAATTCATACATTTTTGATGGAATGCAGAAGTTAAATTTTAAATTGATATAAGAAATACATATTGGTATAATGGTATCTGGCAACTTTTAATTTTAAGGTTGGCAATGACCAAAATTTTATTTTAATTTTATCATTTTTGAATCATTATTTATTTTAGATAGACTTAATTTTTTTTTATTCAAACAACGGTTTTGGAATAATTGTATTTTTGAACAATTGTATTTTTGAATAACCGTTTTGGAATAAATGTATTTTTGAACAACGGTTTTGGAATAATTGTATTTTCAAATGGCTTTGGAATAATTGTATTTTCGAACAATGGCTTTGGAATAAATGTATTTTTGAACAACGGTTTTAGAACAATGGTTGTGGAATAAATGTATTTTTGAACAAGTTTTTGAAATAAATGTATTTTCGAATGGCTTTGGAATAATTGTATTTTTGAACAATGGCTTTGGAATAATTGTATTTTCAAACAACGGCTTTGAAATAATTGTATTTTTGAACAACAGTTTTGGAATAAATGTATTTTCGAACAACGGTTTTGGAATAATTGTATTTTTGAACAACGGTTTTGGAATAATTGTATTTTTGAACGATTTTGGAATAATTGTATTTTTGAACAATGACTTTGGAATAAAGGTATTTTTGAACAACAATTTTGGATAAATATATTTTTGAACAACGGTTTTCAAATGTGTATTTTCAAACAACAAAGGTTTTGGAATAATTGTATTTTCAAACAACGGTTTTCAAATAAATGTGTTTTCAAACAACAGATTTGAAATATGTAATTGTATTTTTGAGCAACGGTTTTGGAATAATTGTATTTTTGAACAAAGATTGTTGAAATCAATTTTTGAACAATGGTTTTGGAATAATTGTATTTATAAGCAACGGTTTCAGAATAATTGTATTTTCAAAAACAGTTTGGGAATAATGTATTCCTGAATAAATGTATTTTCGAACAACGGCTTTGGAATGATTATATTTTTGAACAACGGTTTTGGAATAATTATATTTTCAACAACGGTTTTGGAACAATTGTATTCCCGAAGAAATGTATTTTCGAACAACAGTTTTGGAATGATTGTATTTTCGAACAACAGCTTTGGAATAAATTTATTTTAGAACAGGTGTCTGCATACAATCGAACCTAATCTTTTACGGGTGCCTACTTTTGACACAAAGCTTTTCTTCTGCCCTAATCGGCCTACCAAGTTACTCTCGAACCACCCACCTTGAGCAGTTCCTCTTGCAGCTTGTTCCTATCCCTGAGTGCGGTGTCCCACTGGCGAATGGCCTCTGTACACTGCTGCTTCAGTCCGTTCTTCTCCCTGACCACGTCATCATATTGCTTCTTCAGGCGGCTGATCTCTTCCTGGGGAAGACCGGCTCAAATAATAATCAAGGCACGGAATTACCTGCCTTGAAGACTCCACCCGAGGCAGGAAACTTACGAGAACCCTTCCTATCCGCTTCCCTTTAGGGTAGGGTTAGCGCTCATTAACCCAACCTCAAAAATTCCACCCCCAACTAAATCCATCTAAAAATATCATCAACTATACTCGGAATCCAATTAAGGTCATAGGCAAAAAGAATGGCGGAAAATAAATAAATGGAAGGATTAATAAAGGAGGATAAAACTTGTTACCACAACCATAAAGGGGGTCCAATTTTTAAGGAGTCGGCGGACGAAGGATTTGATTAAATTGCTTCAGATCAAGGTAGAAAAGGGGGGGGGAGGGGTGGCTCCCCATCTGGCGAGTGCCACCCAAGGGGATTGTGGCCGAAAATAAAACAAAAGCAGAAAAAAAAGAAGAGAAAACCCAAACAACAACCCACAACAAATGAGAAGTCCGCATCCTTCCGACGCGAGAGAATACAAAAAAAAGAAGAAAAAGTTAAATTAAAAAGGAAGAGATGCACATGAATCCGTCCCGAGTACAGGGAACAAGGGGTAGCAACCCCGCTCATCCCGGTAACGTGGGCGAAGATCCCCCAGACTGGGACATTCAACAAGAATGTACCGAACAGTCTGGGGGACAACGCAGTCTTCACAGTAGGGAGCAGGCGAGCACTCCCTTTAATGGCGGTGCGGCGCGTCCTGTGAGTGAACACAACTCAAAGACGACAGAAAGCAACTTATAAGATCCCCCTCGACCGTCTCCCATCTTCTTTGCTAGGCAGCCAGGGGGTGAACTAGGGGCGTGTGAAAAGTAGAGTCGAAGTAGTTTAGAGAGGAAAATGTTGGGGCTCCTCCACTTTCCCGGCAGAATATAGGGGAGGGGGGGAAGATGTCTGGAAGTTATGGTGATGAGTTTACTTGGCACTTACCTGCGAGAGGTCAAGTTTGGAGATGTTGTTTGAGTGCGAGGCGGCGATGTCCGAGTACCGCTTTCGGATTGAGTCATACTCGTCTTTGAGGGCTTCGTACTTGCGCACGGTTGTGATATATAATTGGTTGATGGCTTCGCCAGAATCCTCTTGTGTCATGGCCTCCTACTCCATCCCCAGGCGGAGAAAGAAAAACAACCGTCAATTATTTGCCAATCAGAGCACCAAACCACAACGGGGTTTGGGGAGCCTTCCCCGACCATCTAGTACTACGTTGCAGAAATTGCGGAAGGCTTAAATCCTAAACGAATAAGAGTAGAAAACAAAAAAGGATAAAACTGCGGGGGACAATTCATCCGGGCCTATCAGGTGTGGCAGGCAGAAATCATGCAACGTGAAAACTAACCTCGTGGCTTCCCTCAACATCCGAGGGCAAAATATCGTATTACAATTCCACTTAAAATTGGAATAAAGGGGAGCACACGTTCTCGAGAATGATTTATGGAAATGGTCCCTTTAAAACAATCATTTCCACTACAAATGTTACGAGACCCCCCCCCCCCCCCCCGCATAAATTACGAGGCTAAAAACCCCTAGGTACAAGCGACCGATAAATTTACGTGGCTTAGCGGCGGCAGGTTTAACAAATCACCCTTAGGTCAATTTGCCGAGATAGAATAACATTAGGGCGCGGGCAAGGTTCTTTTCCTCATATTCGTCTGACCCAAGAAGCGTGCATCTGACATCTGAATTATTGAGTGCCTTCCTAACCACAACACTCCGAGTGAGCGCTTTATTTTCACTACTTTGTAGATCTCTCTCTCTCTCTTTCTCACACACACACACTTTGGCGGATATGCCCTCCTTGGTTTCCGCTATTTTTTGCATTGTAAACAATCATCTGGCTACAACCACCCAGGCCGCATCGGGTGAAAGGAGTTTCGCTTACCCCCTAAGACGCCACCTCCCACGCACCTAGTAGTCTCTTTTTGGGTTACTCGGGTGATATACGTAGTCGACGTCCAGCCGAGTGGGGCTGCCGCTTCCGATTACAACGAAATTAATCCGCACCGGGTATGGCAAGTCGCCGGATGGAGTCGACTATATGACGGCTGCCATACGATGGAATAACCCCTTAGGTTCTGATCCCAAGTTAAACTCTAGGTCCCAATTTGCAATCAAAGCCTCGCCCCTCCCCACTTACAATTTCACAATCCCTTCTTGGCAACCGCTAACCAAGGCGCAACTCCCGAAATTACAAAGGCAAGCATCTTTAAGCTACTCAAAAAAAAATGAATAAAAGCACGTCAAGACGACTCAGGGGAAACCCGTCTATTCCAGGGACAAACAAGCTACCGATTTTTTTTTTTAAATAATTGAATACTATGGAGGTGTCCCACGTCGTCCCAAACTTAAGCCGGTGTGTCGGAGCCCGCCCCCAACACAAGAGGCAAGCGGTAGCGACCCTAACGGTTAAGGTACTGGGATAGATAGCGCGCACGAAGCTCCACCGGAGGAAGGACATTTAACCGAAGTATGTGTGCAGCTTCCGGGACTATGTAGTCTTCTGAGGCACTGCGTCCCAGGAATATGGCCGATGCGGAAGCGGCAGGAAATGACGATATCACGGATACATATTTTTTTTTTATAGAGCCCATCTGGCAACTGCCCACATGGGCATAAGTCGCCGGAAACACGACAGCCTAGAACTAGGCTACTTTAAAATAAAAATATGAAAACATAAATGATAAAAATGTGAAAAACTTAACAATTAGGAAACAATCTCCGGCATCAGGGGAGGTCCCCCTCACCCCGGTGCAGGATGGTGCAACCTACAAAGAAAACAATAACAAAGCAAAAAAAAGAGAACCTTCTTAAATAAAGGGAAGAAGCCCGGCCTTCCCCCAAAAGTCAACAAGTCAATGTGCACGAACTCGTCCCGAGTAAGAGGGACAGGCGGTAGCAACCCCACCCATCCCGGTACCGGGACAGGTATCGTGCGCGAAGATCACCCAGACTGGGACATTCGACAAGAATGTGCCGAACAGTCTGGGGGGCGACGCAGTCGTCACAATAGGGCGCTGGCGAGCGCTCCATCAGGTAACGATGCGTCACAGGAGTGTGTCCGATTCGGAGAGGACAGAAAGCGACCTGAAGCCGCCGCGGCATTGGGGGATAGGTCCCTGTGAACAGTCGCGGCGAAATGGCACGCAACTTTAAGTTCCCTTCGACCGTCTCCCATCTTCTTTGCCAAGCAGTCCGAAGAGCTGCCCGTATTCCTGCCATGTAGTCGGTGTGAGGAAGAGCGAAACGCTGGTCCGGTCGCAGAGTCCTCGCGGACTCTTTGGCGCCCTCATTCCCCGCAATTCCTACATGTCCAGGAACCCAGCAGAAGATAATCTCGACATCCGCCCGGCTCGTCAAACCCGTGGCTTCACGGATATCGCGAACCAGGTAGGCGGAGATTCCAATGCCCCGAGAGCACTCGGGGCGCTTTGTGAGTCGCTATAGATAACAATCTGGTCTCCTAACCGGGCACGTTGCGTAATCTCCCGTACCGAGTGGTGTATTGCCACTAGTTCAGCCGTGAAGACAGACGCATCGCCTGGCAGAGCCCCGCTGACTTCAAACTAAGGGGATACGGTGTGGAAGCCGACCCCCTCTTGGGACTTGGAGCCATCCGTATCCACTGGCACGGTTCAAGCGTGAAACGAGGTGTGCTCCAAAAAGGTCGAACGCAATACTCCCAGCGCTGTACAAGCTTTGGGAGCAAAGGCGTGGCGACAAATAGCCAAATGTGGTACCCTCCAGGGTGGCGTCCTGGGCAGAACCAGAGGCGCCACCGGTCCGAGAGCTATATCTAGCTTGGGAAGGAGTTTCATGGCCCTAAACCCAGAGGGCTTAGGGTATGACTGGCGTCTCTCGGCGGCATAGGCACCGTCGAGATCAGCTGCGGATGCAGTGAGAGCAGTTGGCGACTGAGGGAGGCGCCGGGCTCGCGCGTACAGGCGAGTGATGCACTGCACGCGACGCAGAGCGAGTAGCATGTCTCCAGAATCGACCAAAAGGCTCTCAATGGGGGAAGTGCGGAAGGCACCGGTCGCAAGGCAAAGGCCGGTGTGGTGGATCGAGTCCACCTTCCGCAATAAACGCTCGGCTGCGGATGCATAAAACTCGCATCCGTAGTCGAGCTTCAAACGAACAAAGGATTGAAAAAAAGGAGGGGGGCAGTAGCCCTATCAGCAACCCAAGCGCTGAACGTCACGGAACGGAGAATATCCATGGCGCGGGTACAAGAGACCCTAAGGCTGCGAATATGAGCCTCCCGGGTGAGGCGTCGGTCAAATACAAGACCAAGGAAACGGTGTGATTCAACCACTTCCAGGCGTACCCCATTAAGAAACAAGTCTGGGTCGGGGTGGAGTCGTGGATGGCGGCAGAAGTGCACCACCTTAGTCTTGGCCAAAGAAAGTTGAAACCTGTGCGCTTCGGCATAGCGAGAGACGCGGTTCAATGCCTGTTGGAGTCGACGCTCCAGAGTCGGCATCTGGGCCGCGCCAAAAGAGATCGAAAGGTCGTCCACCTAAAGCGTATCGAGAACATCTTCCAGCAGCACCGAGGTGATGCCGTTGATTCTCAGGGCAAAGAGTGTGACACTGAGGACACTTCCCTGCTCCTTTGGGCCGGAGATGGCTCCCCACCCCCCACCCGTACGCGGAATCGACGATCTCGCAAAAACTCAGATATAAACATTGGGAGGCGTCCCCTCACCCCCATCGTGTGGATAGTTTCCATGACACCGTATCGCCATGCAGTATCATAGGCCTTCTCCAGATCGAAAAACACCGTGGCGTAGTGCTGTCTACGAAGGAAGGCCTTGCAGACGGCATTTTCCAGTCGAAGCAGAGCATCCGACGTGCAGTGGAACTTACGGAAGCCGCATTGTGCAGAAAACAGATGGCCTCGGCTGTCGAGGAAAAAGGCTAATCTAACATTTACGGAAACCGGTCGGAGTAGAGTGATCTCTCCCCGGTTCTCGAAAGGCGAGCACAGTATCGATTCGCCAGGAATCTGAGAGAAGACCCTCCACCAGATCTTGTTGAACAAATCTAACAAAAAGCCTATGCCTCGCCCACCCAGGTGTCGAAGCATGGCGTACGGGACATCGTCCGGACTATAAGCGGTGTCCGCGCACGAAGCAGCAAGAGCGGAGCGCAACTCACTCACAGTAAACCTGTCATTGAAGGGTTCTCTGCCTCGGGAGGTAAAGTCCAGCCGGCGGCATTCCGCGACATCACGACGTGCATTGAATGCTGGGGGAGCAGCATCCCGGCAAGAGAATGCGGAAAAAGCGGTCGCGGAGGATTCCGCCACGGACGCGGGTTCTGAGATTGCGGTCCAATTCTCCTGGAGAACGGGATGAGGGTCCTGCGAGAACTTGCCCCGAATCCTTTTGACTCGCTTCCACACCTCAGCTAAAGGAGCCTTCCCGTTAAGTGAAGACACGCATGCCCGCAAAGAAGAGCAGCGGGCGTGCTTCGAAATATACCGGAACCTAGCCATGGCCCGACGAAATTCCGCGACAGTGAAATCATTCGGGCGTCTCACACTCGGCCGACCACCATAGGAGTAGTCAGCGTGCAAAACGGCCAAACGTTCTAGGAATAGTAGTCAGGCCCGCAGCGATGAGGTTGCCGGAGAACTCAACGGCCTCATCTACCGACCTAAACTCCTAAACTGAGATAGAGAATTTCCTGAAATGCAGGCCACCGCGCCCGCGCCAAGCACCACCGAGGTGGGCTCTCAGTTGACAGTTGCCCTGAAAATGATATTTAAATGGGAAAGTGATCACTACCATGGAGGTTATCGACCACCCCCCAATCAAAATCAGGCTGTGCATCCGAAGCACAAATATAGGTCAAGGCAAGAAAATGAAGCGGTTCTCGGACAGTGATGCGTAAACTCATTCATGTTTAGGACACCCATCTCAAGCTCTTCGATCAGATCGGCAAGGACTTGTAAAATTTCCCCTGGGATTTATTGAATAATCTCCGCAGAGAGGATGCCTGCCGTTCAGATCTCCGAGCAAGAGAAAGGGCATCGGCAACCGTGACACGACCCGGCGGAAGTCCTCGGCGTCGAAGTCAGCTGACGGTGGAATGTACGCAAAAATGATAGTATACCTCCTATCCAGGTGCAGCTGCACAGCCACTGCCTGAAAGGAGGTATCTAAAGAGAAAGGAAGAACGGAGAAATCATACAGGGTGTAAACCGCGTAAGACCCTTATACCCGGGGAGGGCGAGGAGGGGGCACGCGCCTAGCATGGTCTCCGGCAGAAAGATAGCTAACGGGGAACGGGACGAGACGAGCCTCCGCAGCTCCACCCAGTTGGCCCGGAGTCCACGGCAATTCCATTGAAGGAATATGCCCTCCAGGCCTAGCTCGGAGGAGACGCGGGGGCCCTATTCGAACAGAAGACCCTCACGGGAATGGCCGTACGCTTCCCGGAGGCAGAACCTCGGGCGCTGTTGGCCGGACAAAGCGCTGAAGGCGCTGTCTCCTTCGAGGATTTATTGGGGGAGGTTGGGCTAGCCATGCGAGTCTTTTCCTTCCCCCGCCTCGAAACCTTAGGCGGGCGTTGTGGCTTCGGAGGCGAAGGGGCCCTCTTTTCGAGGAACCACCGTCTCCGAGCTACTCCTCTACTACTAGGCGTGGACGAAGGAGCCGAAGCTCCTTTGTTGCTGTCCTCCTTTCGGGGGACAGCTTTAGGAACGCTGGAAGATGGCCTAGCGACCATCTTCAGGGGTGTTGCCTCCTGTGAGTCTAACGACTCGGTAGAGGCGCGTAGCCGTTTCGCCTTACGGGAAACGGTCACGCTGGTGGGAGAGGGGGGAGCCCTGGTTTTAGCCGGAGCTGGGTGTGAACCCTTTTTGCCGCCAGCTTTACTAGGGAAGCGGCCGGGTTGAGTAGAGCCCGCAGAAGGGCTCCGAATGGGCGCGGAAACAACCGTGCTCCTTGGCCTGGATGGGCCAGGAGCAGAGGGTGCCTTTCTAACTACTGAGGCATATGACGTCCCAGGCAAAGCCGGGCGCGCCAGGACCAAGTCCTTAGTCTCGCAGAATGAGAGTCGATCCTGGGCCTGAACAGCCAGCATTTCTTTTTCAAGGAGATATGCACCACATTGCTTCGAAGAAGCGGAGTGCGGCTCTCCGCAATTGACACACTTGGCCACACACGATTTAGACTTATCCTGTGCGGCCTTGGAGCAATTTACACAAACTTCGGGTGACCCCGACTTTGCACGTCTACAAGAACGATTCGTATGGCCGAAGCGGTGACAGTAATAGCACCGCCGCGGCAGTTGCACGAATGCCTTCACGCGGTAGCGGTACCAACCGGCACGCACCGACTCAGGGAGCTTGTCACAGTCGAACGTGACGAAGAGTGTAGGGGTGGGTCTCGAGGCCCCTCCCTGTTTTCTCATCACACGTTCGAACTTGACCGCCCCATGGTCGGCCAGCTCTAAGGTGATGTCCTCTATGGAGTAGTCAAAGAGTTCCGTCGCATAAACTACTCTCACAAAGTTCATGGTAGAGTGCGGCGTCACACTCACCGGGGTGCCATGAAGTGTCCGAAGCGCAGTTATCTTGGCCGCCTCGGAGCGATCCGCCACATTCGCCAGAAGGCTCCCGTCCGAGAAACGGGTCACCTTCGGCTCTCTACCACTAGCTAATCCTCTCCTCTGATGGATCATGTTGCCCTTGGCCAACATGGTGCCATCAGTGGAGCGAATAACGAGGAAGCGTTTGAAGCCAGCGGGCTCGAAAACGCCAGGTAACCTTTGAATGAGGGGCCTCGATGTCATCCAGGCTCCACCCTGTGCACTTTTGGTCTTTGTCGTAGTCAGGGGCTCCGCACCCGGGAGGGCAGAGGGGCCGGATGTGCCGATCTTGGCTTGGTTCCTTGCCAAAGTCGACGTAGACTCATCCGTCCTCGCAGCCCCCGCGGATGGAGAGGAGCCCCGAGTCTTCTTAGTCTTTTTTTCTTTTTTGGAGAGGTAAGGCGGGGAATGAACCCGCTTCTCACCTCCGCCGATAGGAGCCCCTAGGCCTGATGGACCGGCCTCAGCCAGGTCCTTCTCCGAAATGGAGAAGGTCATGGTGGTCGCAGGGGCACCGGTTGGAGGAGATCCTTTCCCTTCTTGTACTGCCTCGGAGTCCTCAGCCGTTTGAGGAGGACCTTGAATAGGGGCGGATTCGGGTTCGGTGCTTGGCGCCGAGCCCCGAGTCCCCCCCCCACGGAAGGCCTTACCGTCTGAGGTTGGGTTTCCTCAAGGACCATGTCTATCACAGGAGGGGCCTCCAGTTGGCCATCTCCTCCCAGGACATCGCAGGTCCCCTTGGTAGCGTCACCAGTCTTGTGTGGGAAGGCACAGGCCTTGACCCCAGCAAGGTTTAATATTCTTGCCAGCAGGTCTTTTGAGGCAAGCGACCGAAGGGGCCTGGCTTCCCTCTCCCTCCTAAGGGGGTTTGCCCTACCGAGCCGCTTTGATGGGTTGCGGTTTGCTATGGGCTGCCTGCTGGCTTTCTTGGCAGTCCCCTTGGAAAGAAAAGGAGGGACTACTGCTGGAAGCAGGGAGGTGCCCGAAAGCACCTCTATAGAAGGGGGTGAGGGAGAGTCCCTTACACCCGTAGGCGTAGGAGAAGAGTAAGCCTCCTCTGCGGTTAAAGATATATGGAGGGTCCCCTGTGCAAGCACATGGGGGGAGCGACCTCCATTTTTTTCGTGGAGCTGCCCGAGGGCGGCTCCGTTGATGAGCAAGGGGAATTGGGGAGAGATGTGTTTTGTTTTTTCAATTTTGTCATACATGGGCATGGTGACCCTCTTTTTTACACGGGATGCAATCGCACATCACCTCTCGCAGTAGCCCGCACTGCAAGAGGTGCTTACAGACCCGGCAGAGCCAGGCGCCGCCATTTGGGACCACCCTTCCCGCCTGGTGGCCTGGCAGTCCATCGGCATGGCAGGTCCACCTTACACACGGCGTAAAACTGATAAAGTGTGAAGAGGAAAGGAAAAGGGATGTGAGGAAGGTAGGGTGAGGATGAAGCAGGTTGTTAAAAAAAACCCATCCCAAACCAGAGCTCAGGGGTTAGGGAACGTTGTCCCCTCCCCCCTCAGCTCCGATCCGGGACGGTTGGCTTGAGAAGGTCAGCATCTACCCCGTGAAATTAGAGGCTGACCAGAGAAAGTTGTGGGAGAGGTTGTATGGAAAGCGAGGAAACAAGTGTTTTGAAGGAAGGAGAAGAGGCTAAGCTGGGGTCGGACGGGGTGCTGAGTCCCGTCAGCACGGCGGCCAGGATGGCAAATCGCCGCGCCCCTTACGGGGTAAGCCCAGCAGATAACACTCCACGCCCAGGGCAGAACATCCGACGTAAACTCGAACTTACAGTCCCATCTAAAATCCATATACCCAGTACCCAGGGTGGGGAACCTACGGCTTTCATGGCCTTCTGAATGAATTCAAATTTTGCAGATTAAAACTTTAGTTAACTTTAGAATTTTGATTTTATTTTTCAATTTTAAGCTGATACAGTCACAGTAGTTATATACAATGCCCAGGTTGCAGTAATCCTAATTAACGTTTTATGATTGCGGCCTTCAAGAGAGGACAAGCTCCCCAGCCCTGATTTAGTCCAATATGCTGTCAAACCTGCACCAATTCAATCGGTCACCAAAGCTTCAAATACCATCTAGAATCGCTCCCACCCCTCACTTATATTCCCTATCCCCAATACTCCAGACACACTTCTTACTACATCACACACCCTGCACATATCAGCATTTGAGCACCGCTTCACTACGGGTAAGATCCATTCTAATCAGGCCAGGCAAAAAGCGTCTCAACGGCCGTCTCAATAAATCATGTGGAAGAATATCCAGAAAATAAACATACAAATATTCTTATTAAATTCAAAGTAATTTTAGTGTCCATGGTAATAAAATTATTCATCCATTATTTACACATCAACGCCTATATTAATATTTTTATGACACGTTTCAAAGTGAAAATTGCATTAAAATGATTTAACAATAGAATTTTAGAAAATCGCATTGAGTAATATAAAAAATTCAAGGTAACAGATGGGAAAATTATGCACATTTTTGTTTAGCTGTCCTTTTACGAGGACGGTGGATATTAATTGGTTAATATTTTTTAAAAAATCTCAACAATGGATCAGGATGTCAAATAATGCGAGGTCAAACAAAGCGTGTTCGCTAGCCTCGCACGGAGGTAATTTTAACGATGCACTTTTAGGCTTTGGATAGGCCCATCAACACGGCCTCTTAATACCTACCCAAAGTAGGCGCGCGTGCGCACACCCCATTAAAGGAGGCGTAACAAACCCTAGAATATCACAAAAGAATTATATGTCTGCAACACCAACGAAGGCCTCAGCCTAGGGAGAAACATATTTCGTGTGCAACTTCTCGCCGACCTCGGAGGTTACAGACTCCCCTTTACGATTTTCGGGCACAGCCCCCCATCCCCACCGTAAACACCCCGCAGGAGAAAACGCGCCAGTGGGTCCCGAGATCTATCCCGAGTGGTCTACTCAGCGACTAACTAACCCCGTATGTTCCCTGACTCCCAGAAGGTGAGACAGTCGCCAACCTCTCACTGAACCTTATCATAATTCCAAAGGCAAATTTAACTCTCAGAAAATAGACATACGACTAATTCCAAGGATTTACGAACATTTAATTCAGCTCATTCAAGGGATACAAGCATCGATAACCTAAACAAAAGGGTATTCCTTAAGATGGAATTGAATTAAAGTTCAAAAGTACTTGGAATTCTCGTTTTTGTTTTTTTTTACTTACTATGGGGTAAATTTGTATTGGGGACGGAGGGGGGGTCGCTTCACGCGCTACTTTGTGAGGCCGTCCAATTTCATCCAAGTCCCAAGTTATTCCCTTTAATTCCGCGTGACCCAGAGCGATGAATGGGAAACATCGAAGTTTCGCTCTTTGTTTCGTTCACTTCATTCGTCCCCCCCCACCTTTTTGTCTTTTTTTTATATCAAATGATCCCCCCTCTAAATATTTAAACGAAATACCCATGTAGGCAGTCGCTATCCTTAAGTCGCCGAAAAATAATTTTATCCTATAAATGAGGCTATTGTTAAAAAGAACAAAAAAAAAACATTTAAACGTGAGAATCAATCAATTTTCACTTTTCTTCAAAACAATAAAGAAACCAGTCAAATAACGTTTCTATACATTTGCAATAGATATTAGATAGGTTTCAGCAATAAATATGGAACGTATTTATCTCGTAAATCAGTCAAAACTGCCGAACATTTTGATGCACTGTTGATAGAATATTTTAAGTGAGGACGGAATAAGGCCGGGGAAATAAACCGAATTTTAGCCCCTATTTATTTCTTTAAGATGTGACGGAGGGCCTCGCTCTTATTAGAGTAATGATTCGGAACTAAGAAGCGAAAATCAATGAGGGCTTCTTCAGCCAGAGAGCATGTGAGAAGAAGTTAGGGGAAATGAATGTCAGTTGAGGTTGCATAACCCAAATAAACAGGGCGCTGGGGGCCGGGGGGAGCGGGCAACTTTCCTGGGCCCGCATTCGCCAATTGTGGGGTTTAGTTTGTACATCCGCGTCCAAATGTATAAATTAGAACTTCTCGCCCAGATTCCCGAAGCGCGACAAATCCCACGCACCATTTACAGAGGCCTCATAGATGGCCTACCCGACGGGAATTCGGCCTTGCTCGCAGCCCAAGACGCCACTCTGAAGGATACGCCCTTTAAAAGATTGTCAAAACTCCTCTGATCCCGTGTAAGAAAAATATTTTCGGCCTGTGGATTTTTCGTTTTCCCTCCTTCATCTGCCTTAGCTATTTTCGTCTGTATGCCCTTTTTACCCGTCTACCAAGATCGCTCTATCGTCGGTGTGTCGAATTCTCTCGCTGACTGACCATTTTTTTAACTTTGTTTTGAAAGTGTAAAATGGCAGTGGTCGTGCGCTTATTTTCTGGTCACGATCTTGGACCTTAGAGTAATTTACGCCTACTCCCATCTTGGAGTTGGTTACGGGTGACATTGGGGCTCCCCATCCCCGTGTGGTGGGTGGGTGTGGGGTCCATTTTCAGACGTTACACGCATAGTTTTTAATCATAACGCTGAGAGAACTAAAACTGACCACTCTCCCTTAAAGGAAATTCCTCTCGCTGCCACCGTCCGGTGTGGATGTCTAAATATTCAGTTGTATTTCGTCTCGGTGTTAGTGCGAAAAAGAGGATTTGAGTGCCTCAGTTCGCACTACAATTCAAACGAAGAATGTGAGTATCCATATTTCCTTCATCGAAGGTATATATTCAAATATTCTTATTTAAACATGGAAACTTCTTGTGTTTTTACTTCTCAGTGTACCTTTCTTAACTAACGAAGACTTAAGGATACCACATATTTTTCAATCTTCCGGCGAGTTTTTAACTCTGTTCAAACCAACCGCGCCCTACTACTACCGCTCTCTATTTACATTACCTTCTCCCCTTACTGCCGAGAAAGGAATTAACACCCAAAGTTTCCACTCCCATACTATCTGCCCGTTGTTTGAAGCCGGCGTGGCTCTTTTCTGGCGCTGCCTCTGTCTTCGCGGCCGAGCTGGTTGCAATACACCGCTCGGTACGGGATTAAACGCGTTGTGCTCGGTTCTGAGACTGAATTGTGATCTATAGCGACTCACACAGTTCGCTCGACACTGGAATCTACGCACCCCCTGGTTCGCAGTGTGTGACGTCATTGCTGCTGCGAGCCGGGAAAATGCCGATATTATCTTCCTCTTGGTTCTTGGACATATAGAGATTGCCTGAAACAAGCATGGAGATAAGGAGGCCATGCTGTAAACACAGACTAAGCAATCGAATCGGCGTTTCGCTCTTCCACACTGACTAAGGTAAGTGCATGGCAAAGAATATGGGAGACGTCGCACGAGAATTTCCAGTTGCGTGCCATTGCGCCCCGCCCCCGTGGCCCTAAACCAACCAATGCCTCAACGGTATCAAATCCTTTGTCGAATCCGAGTGGGACACACTCACGGAAGCCAGCACCATGTGATTGGGGGGCTCCCCTGAACCTTTATCTGTCAAGGGTGCATGGTCTCCCTGACTGTGCGCCATTATTTGGTTGAATGCTTTAGCCTGGGGGACTGCGCGTACAGTACCAGATCCGCTGCCGGATGTGGTAGGATAAAGTTTTTGGAGGAACGTATAACGTGTGTCCCCCCCAAAAAGTCAACCTTAGCTAATGGCAACACCACATGCTGAGAAAATGCCCTGGGCCAGCTTCATCTATACTAACCATCCCAAAAGGGTAGGATGGAATAGAGAGTGGGTAAGAGGGTGTTGAACGGAGCTAAAAGAAGGGTGAAGGGGATTAGGGAACATGCAAGGTAAACGAAGGGGTATCGGAGTGGCTAAGATGGGAGTAACAAGTTTGACTAAACAAACACACAAAAGGGTGAGAGAGACCCGATTTTGGGTAGGGCAGCGGCAATGCCTCCTTACCTGTCTTTTAAGAGGTCGCCTAATTCTCAAACTAGGCTGCGCGGCGAGATGGGGAAAGCGAGGATAAAAAAAGACTCATAAGCATCGTATAATAAAGGCAGAATTGCCTTAAATATATTTTAATTCACACCGTAAGTAAATTGAACCCGAAAGGACCAGAGTTCGAACACACATTTTCTCCTCTCAGGCGATCAAAATCACAAAACTGGGTCAAGACAAGATTCAAAATAGAAGGCTTTGATTCAGTAACCTTTGACCCATGACTGACCTTGGCATAAACGACCAATCTATGAGGGAAGGAGTACGTAAAGTGCGTGGCGGCAAGAAATGGATATTTAAGGGGCGGAGGGGAGGCCATGGGGCTGAAGCGATTGTTAAGAGCGGATATTATAGTGGGGAGGGGGGAGGGGGGAGGGGGGAGCGGTTACAGGAGCGTGGTCCCTTAGTGTACTGAATAGGGTTACGGGCTGTAGGCAACCCACACAACCAATTCAAACATGCTAAGTCTACAAAAAAAAGTGTCGGAAGTGGGATTCTGGTGAATGCGTGACTGAAGAGAATAATAAGTTGTGAATAAATTAAAAACAAAAACTGCCCCCCCCCCAAAAAAAAAAAAACAATCACAAAAACGAAACATGGATGGTGGTGATGGGGAGAACAGAAAGGTAAGAGTGGGAAGGGAAGCCTTCGTGGGTAGTTGAAGTGTATTGGATGTTTTTCAAATTACTACTACTGCTGTGGTGGCGAATAAGGGCTAGTGGGCAATTACATTCAAACCCAGCGTGCCCACTAGAAAATATAGAAAAAAAAAATCACATGAACAAACAACAACACATCCAAAGGTACCAATGACCCCCCACCCTCCATAATAATAAAGACACAGATAAATCAAGAATAAAGGAAGGGTACGAAGACTCAAAGAAGCCTTCCTCCTCTCCTTGAAAAAAATGAAAAGGTTTAAAAAAATGCGACAATTCAGAAAAAAAAGCTGAGTGATGAAGTAGGCAGAAAACCAACCTACTTGATTCTTCTACTGAACGTGCGAGTGGTCGGTCGAGGCATTTGGGATGCAGTAGCTTCGGGCTCTGTATAGAAGTAGGTTGGAGGGTACGACGTGTGGTGATAGAGAGGCATCTATTGTAGTTGGGCCATAGATAGGCAGCGAATTGTGGTGAAAAGTGATGTTGCAAAAGAGCAGGAGTTTTTGCGGATGGTATCGGTGTAAATACAGCAGTGATCATTGCGGGTGATAGTGATATTAGTGATTATTGCGGGTGATAGTGATATTGGTGTAAATATAGCAGTCGTTATTGAGGGTGATAGTGATAGTAGTGTAAATGTAGCAGTGATTATTGCGGGTGACAGTGATATTGGTGTAAATATAGCAGTCGTTATTGAGGCTGATGGTGATAGTAGTATAAATATAGCAGTGATTAGTGAGGGTGATAGTGATATTGGTGTAAATATAGCAGTGATTGTTGCGGGGGTAGTGATATTAGTATAAATATAGCAGTGATTATTGAGGGGATAGTTATATTGGTGTAAATATAGCAGTGATTATTGCGGGTGATATTAGTGTATAGTAGTGATTATTGCGAGTAATAGTGATATGGTGTAAATATAGCAGTGATTATTGCGGGTGATAGTGCAAATGTGATAATTGAGGGTGATAGTGATATTGGTGTAAATATAGCAGTGGCTATTCCGGGTGATAGTGATATTAGGGTATAGTAGTGATTATTGCGGGTGATAGTAATATTGGTTTAAATATAACAGTGATTATTGCGGGTAATAGTGATATTAGCGTAAATATAGCAGTGATTATTGCGGGTGATAGTGATATTAGTATAGCAGTGATTATTGCGGGTGATAGTTATATTAGTGTAAATATAGCAGTGATTATTGAGAATGATGGTGATATTAGTAAATGTAGTAGAGGTTATTGAGGGAGATAGTGATATTGGTGTAAGTATAGCAGTGATTATTGAGGATGATGGTGATATCGGTGTAAATATAGCAGTGATTATTGAGGGTAATAGTGATAATGGTATAAATACAGCAATGATTATTGCTGGTGATGGTGATATTGGTGCAAATGTGATTATTGAGGGAGAAAGTGATATTGTTGTAAATATAACAGTGATTATTGCGGGCGGGGGGGGGGGGGTAGTGATATTAGTGGAAATATGTGATATTGAGGTTAATGGTGATATTGATGTAAATATAGCAGTAATTATTTTGAGTGATATTGGTAGAAATAGAGCAGTTATTAAGACGGGTGCGAATAATAATGGGTAAAAATAGTGATTATTGGAGTGATGTAGTGGCGAAAATAGAAGAGTGTTTGTTTTTCGTAGGAAACCAAAGAGAAAACGGTTGTAGGATAATATGGACAAATGTATCAATTGGATGAAGGTAATTTCGATGGAAATAATGTTATGTGGTTTTGTGGAAGTGGTTAGGGCAAAGTGGGGACGTTAGTAGTAGGTATTTAGGCGTTTCCAACAACCATTACTCCCGTGGTGGTAAGTTTTAAAGCGAATTTACCAGAGGAAAGAAAAAGAAAAAAAAATACTAAATTAAACGAAACATAAACTTTAAACCGGTGGATATTTGCTGTTTATTTACATTCTTACAAAAGCAATCGGTGCAAATTAGTCTTTTAAAGTTTGTTAGCCATTTATACAAGACTAGTAAAAATTTATCACATAATTTATTTTTTTTAATTCACTAGGTAGTTAAACTAAAAAGGGGGCGGGGGTGGGGGGCAGTAGGAGTGGAGCATTGACATTTTTTAATTTCCCTTAAAAACTAAATTTGCAACTTAAGGCAAGGTGTTAAAAATTGAAATTCATCAATTTCAATAACGGGTTTTCATTCGTCGTAGACGGGCGTAACAAGAAGCTTTCCCAGTAAATTCACCCGGACGCGATAAGGACAAAGTGTGGATTGTCCTTGGAACTCAGTAGTCATAGCAAACCCGGGAGTTAAAGGATGAGGCAAAATAAGGTCTCTGCTGGGATGGGAGCGACCACTCTCAGTATAGGGTTTTGAGCTAAGTTCCCTCTCCCGGAAACAACAAATATCTGCTGTCATGACCAAAATTCAAAAGTTGGGTCATAGCAAAATGTCGTGGATTCTTGAGCTTTATTGCTTCGGATTATGTTGAACTCTACCCTTCACATTTTTCGGGGGCATCTTGGGGGAAAACGATAGCTTCAAGTTTCATAAGGTTTATGACCCCCCCCCCCCCTCCTCCTCACGCAAAACATACAGATAACCCAATTCTAGGATTCTCTCAACATCAGGAAACAATTCTGAGCGATGGTTCTTGGTTTTGGCTTAATAAAGGTGTTTTTTTAACGTTTATCGCCACCTGTCACTCTTTGTTGGCTCTACATAGAAGCGGAAAACATAGTGGGAGATTTAAAAAGAGGTGCAAAGGACGACCTCAGAGAGAGCACCAGTTTCTCTTTGGGGGGCACTGGAGTTGGGAGGGCGCGCTACTAATTCAGGTTTCAGTTACAACATCCACTTCCTTGTGAGGGAATAAGTGTGTGGTTGCCATGATTTGGAGGCTTCTCAACTCTTCCTCTCGAGGATCACCCAAAGTTTCTCGATATCGAATAAGATCAAGGAAATTTCCAAGCGGGTCGTTGCCACTTCGTTATTTGAGTCGGGTGACACCCGGCTCTCTCTCGGGCGGGGAAACGCTCCGATAACCACTAAACTGCTTATGTATCCTTCCTAGTTGGCACCAGGGTACATTTTGTTCTTCACTTTTGACCACGACCGTAAGGTTAGAAAGGCCTCGTCATTCTCGCTGACCTATAAATTTCCCCTTTTGGCACTGGGGAAAATGGGTCAAGGGGGAGGGGGGTGTACAGCCATTGATCGCAATACAAGCGACAATTACTATAAACAAGAGTTCGAGAATAGCCACAAATAGAATTTCCATAGCAACCCCTCTCCCATTCAATCACTCCCTCCAGCTCCCGTTGCCCCTGGCAACCCCATCCGGCGAGAGGTGGGTAAATCATAGTAAAGACAGAGGATATAGGAGGGGGGAAGGGTCATTATGATTGGGGAGCTGGACTGACCTGTTGCTGGCGGCGGAGGTCGGCGATCTCCTTCCGGTCGTCCTCCATGATGGTCTGGAGGGAGGTCAATTCGTTCTCCAGCTTCTGCTTCTCTGACAGCACCTGCGGTGGGTCGTAGCGAGGTCACCATCACCACAGGGTGGAGTTGTTTGGGGTGCAGCCGAAGGGACGCGGAGAGGGAGGATAAAAACAAAGGTGCATAATTGTTATTATTATCAGTGCCTGTAAGCGGGGTAATAAGAACACCCGTGTAGTCTTCTGGAAAGTGTCTTAAAATGAAACTAAACCCTGATATGGGGTAGCTGGCCTGGAAAATCGCGCCCTGGAAAGTTGTTCCCGCGAGCCTTATACGCAATGATCATTGATGTGCACGATCACACTTTGTAATAAAGTGTTTTATTATTATTACTTAAAACTAAGAGGCGAAAACCAACGAGACGAATTGATCGAAGCGTTTGGAAGGGTATGTGTGAGGGGAAGGTTAAGGGCGAATGCAGAAAAGAGTATGGTGGTGGTGTCTGGAGGTGAGTATGGGGTAGAGTGTATTATGGTAAAGTCTGCGGGTGGTACAAATGATTCGGATTGTAACCACAAGGTGCTGAGTGGTAAGGAAGGCCTCAGGGTCGATTAGTGAGTGTTAAGTAAGTGTTTGAGTGTGGAATGCACCAAGAAGCTGCATGGCAATATGATGATGCTTGTGAGGGAATTCCACGTGGAATTTCTTTTCCAGCCCGGAAGTTCCAAGTGTTGGAGAAGATTCTGTTAGGCTTAAATTGGTAAGCCTACCCCCCCCCCCCCACACCTTCCACAAGCGGTAGCCTCGAACCACGTCCACCACGATTCACCTTTACACGGGCTAGAATAGCTTCGGCAAGAAGATTCGAGGCCATTCGAGAGTAGAGCTGTTTCCCACTAACCCCCTCCCCCCCGCGGGAAGAGCCTCAGACATATATATTGCTCGTTTCCCATGAAACCGACACAGAGTTGAGAAGTCTCACCCGGACCCCAAGAAAATTCCCCTAGTTCCAAGTCAGGTGCTAGCAACAAAGCAAAGTGACAGCTGAACTATTTTTGTGTATTGGAATTAGCTCCAGCCAGTGAGGTAATTCCATTTAACGATCGCTATCGAGTGATTTTTCCGACTTCTCTCATCAACTCCTGTCGAAGCCCTCCTCGTTCGCCCCTCGTTTTCGGGTGGCCGAAATAATCTCCCCTGGACCGGATGTTACCTCAAGCCCCCCTTTTTTGGAGAACGGTCATCACTTTTACATCCCGCTCAGAAGCTTCGAGCAGCCTCGCCTCACGTGCAGAAGACATCCGTAAAGCCTTACCCTGACATCTCACCCGGAATCCTCCGTAAGCCAACCCCTCTCCCCCTTCAGTAACCTATTTGCGTTAATCCCCCCCCCCCCCTATTTGAATAGTCTCCTCCCGTAAAACATGAATTTTAACTTCATAGTCTGATTCATAACTACAATCACCCCCCTCGTTCATCTGATGTAATTTTGCCTGTCAATTCTCTCCTTATTTTTGTGTAAATAAAATTATATTTTTGTACTTGCCTCTTTAAATAACCTTAAGCTTTGCCATTGCCCATAATTTACCTGAACTCGTTGCACTCTTTCTCGCTACTCAGCCCGTCTAAACTAGTGGTGTTCCAGCCCTTTTCAGTTCGCCTCTAAGTTATTGGTTCCTCCCCATAGATATAATATGGTATTGATGTAATATAATGTCATACCACGACAATGCTCAAGTTGGTGTATGGGAGAAGAGGAAAGATGGTGAGTGAGAGCATCCCTTGAGAGAAACACTCGTTGTGAATGCGGGGGTGGGGAAACGTGATTGCGTGGCGCGAGTGAAATGACGCTGTGAGGGGGAGGGTTGGAAAACAACACGAGCCTAAACACACACTTGATAGGAGTGGCTGAGTGTGAGGAGGTTACCTCGTCGTATTGGAGTCTGAGGTTCTGCATGGTGGTGTAGGTGGCGCGCTCTTGCTTGCGGTAGTACTCGACGTCCTTGGAGGCGGTCTCGTACTTGCGCGACATCTCGAGGTTCTGCCTACGGGAGAGAGAGAGAGAGAGAGAAAGAGAGGGATCGAGGTTCTGCCTGCGGGAGAGAGAGAGAGAGAGAGAGAGGGAGGGAATTGCAGCCGACGCCGCCGCCTTTAGTCGAGGAAACCGAGATCATCTCCCGCGGACGGGTTGCAGCACGCAGAAACCTGGACAGAAATTGTGTGGAAGATATATAGCGCAGATCTACATGCGAGAATTGGGGCAGGGAGAGAACGTACTCAATGAAATACTATGCTGGAACAATGTGGAAGCAATAAAAAGTGAAGTGACTACAACACTGTAGACGAGGAGGGAGCGTAATACACCCTCAAAACAAATAAGAGGCTGATACAATGGGAGGGGAGGGGGAAACCCATGTGGAGGGTAGGTCCATGGGACAGGTCGCGGCGCAATGGCACTCATCTTCTTTGCCAAGCAGCCCGGACAACTGCCCGTATTCCTGCCATGTAATCGGTGTGAAGACTCTGAGACGCCCTCATTCACCACAATTCCTACATGTCCAGGAAGCCAGCAAAAGATAATCTCGACATCCGCCCGGGTCGCCAAAACCGTGGCGCCACGGATATCGCGAACCAGGGAATGTGGAGATTCCAATGCTCCGAGAGCATCCAGGGCGCTTTGTGAGTCGATATAAATCACAATCCGGTCTCCAAACCGGGCACGTTGCGTTATCTCCCGTACCAAGCGGTGTATTGCAACCAGCTCGGCAGTGAAGAGAGACGCAGATCCCCGCTGACTTCAAACAGAGGGGATACGGCATGGAAACCGCACTCCTCTTGGGACTGGGAGCTATCTGTATACACTGGAACGTTTGCAGCGTGATACTAAGTGTGCTCTAAAAAGGCCGAACGCAATACTCCCGGCGCTGTACAAGCTTTTGGAGTAGAGGGGTGGAGACAAATAGTCAATGGTAGTAGGTAACCTCTTCCAGCGGCCTGTGAGGAACCAAGGGCGCCACCGGCCAGAGATCTATACCTAGGTCTCGAAGGAGTTTCCTAGCATAAACCCAAAGGGCTTAGGGTATGACTGGCTTCTCTCCGCGTCATAGGCACGGTCGAGATCAGCTGCGGATGCAGTGAGAGCTGTTGGCGAGTGAGGGAGACGCCGGGCTAGCGCGTACAGGCAGGGCGCAGAGCGAGTGGCATCTCCCCAGCATCGACAAGTAGGTTCTCAATGGGGAAAGTGGGAAGGGCACCTGTCGCCAGGCGAAGGCCGGTGTGGTGGATCGAGTCCACCTTCCGCAATAAATGCTCGGCTGCGGATGCATAAAACTCGCATCCGTAGTCGAGCTTCGAACGAACAAAGGATCGATAAAAAAGGCACTAGCCCTATCAGCACCCCAGGCGCTGAACGTCACGGAACGGAGAATATCCATGGCGCGAGTACAAAAATACCCTAAGCCTGCGAATATGAGCCTCCCAGATGAGGTGTCGGTCAAATATAAGACCAAAGAAACGGTGCGAGTCCACCACTTCCAGGTGCAACCCAGTGAGAAACAAGTCTGGGTCAGGGCGGAGCAGTGGACCACCTTAGTCTTGGCCAAGGAAAACCGAAGCCTGTGCGCTTCGGCATAACGAGAGACGCGGTTCAATGCCTGTTGGAGTCGACGCTCCAGAGTTGGCATCTGGGCCGCGCTATAAGAGATCGAAAGGTCGTCCACGAAGAGCGTAGCGAAAACATCCTCTAGCAGCACCGATGCTCAGGGCAAAGAGTGTGACACTGAGGACACTTCCTTGAGGGACACCCTCTTCCTGCTCCATTGGGCCGGAGAGGGCTCACCCCACCCGTACGCTGAATCGACCATCTCGCAAAAATTCAAATATAAAGATTGGAAGGCGTCCCCTTGCCGCCATCTCTCCACGATACCGCATCGCCATGCGGTATCATAAACTTGCTCTAGATCGAAAAAAAGCCCCCGTGGCGTAGTGCTGTGTACGAAGGAAGGCCTCGCAGACAGCATTTTACAGTCGAAACAGAGCATCCGACGTGGAGTGGAAATTGCGGAAGCTGCACTGTGTAGAAGACAGATGACTCCCACTGTGCAGAAAAAAAAGCTAATCTAACATTTACCAATTTCTCCATCAACTTGCACACGCAGGATGTTAGAGAGATTGGGCGGAAACCGGCCGGGATAGTTATCTCTTCCCGGTTTGTGAAAAACGAGCAGAGTAGCGATTCGCCAGGAATCTGGGAGCATACCCTCTACCCAGATCCTGTTGAACGAATCTAACAGAAAGGACATGCCTCGCTCACCCAGGTGTCGACAGATGACGTACAGGACCTCATCTGGACTAGGGCCGGTGTCCTCGCATGAGGCCAGAGCGGAACGCTACTCACTCAGAGTAAACGTCTTTGAAGGGTTCTCCGCCTCTGGGGGTAAAGTCGAGTCGTGGACCTTCAGCGACATCACGAACGAATTGAATGCTGACGGAGCAGCATCCTGGCTAGAGAATGCGATGAAAGCGGTGGCGAAGATTGCGGTCCCATTCATCTGGAGAACGGGAGGGGGGTCCTGCGAGAACTTCCCCCGAATCCTCTTAAATCGCTTCCACACCTCTGCTAGAGGGGAAGACACGTATGCCGTTCGGGAGAAGCTTATAACGCATGCAGGAATAACGCTTCTGTTTTGGGACCGCCTCACACTCGGCTGACCACCACGGGAGCGGTCGGCGTGCAAAACGGCCAGAAGTTCTAGGAATACTAGTTAGGCTCAGGGCGATGCGGTTGACGGAGAGGAACTCAACGGTCTCATCTACCGACCTAAACTTGTCGAATATGATAGAGAAATCAGTCATTTCCTCAAATGCGAACGACCGCGCCCGCGTGAAGCACCACCAGGGCGGGCTCTCAGGCGGTAGCAGCCCAGAAAACCATATTTGAATGGGGAAGTGATCACTACTATGGAGGTCATCGACCACACTCACCCGAAATCAGGCTGTGCGTCCGGAGAGCACAAAGATGAATCGAGGCAGGAAAATGAAGCGGTTCTGGGCCAGTGATACGTAAACTCATCCACATTTAGGACACCCATCTCAAGCTCGTCCATCAGGTCGGCCAAGACTTGACCCCTGGAATTAATCGAGTAGTCTCCCCAGAGGTGGTGTCTATCGTTCAGATCTCCGAGCAAGAGAAAGGGGCTCGGTAACCCTGCCACGACGCGGCGGAAGCCACCAGCGTCGAAGTCGGCTGACGGTGAAATGTACGCGGAAATAACAGTATACCTCATATCCAGGTACAGCTGCACAGCTACTGCCTGAAAGGAGGTATCTAAAGCAAAGAGAAAAACAGAAACATCATACCGGGTGTAAATCGCGCACCCTCCTGCCCGGCTCCCATCCCGTGGTGGTGGGGTCGCAAAACACTTATACCCCGGGAGGGTGAGCAGGGGGCACGCGCTAGCATGGTCTCCTGCAAAAAGATAGCTAACGGTGGCAGTAGTAGCACCTCCGCGGAAGTGGCTCGAATGCCTTCACGCGGTAGCGATAGCATCCGGCACACAAGGACTAAGGGAACTTGTCACAGTCGAACGTGATGAAGTGTAGGGGTGGGTCTCTAGGTCCCTCCCTGTTTTCTTATCCCATTCTCGACCTTGACTGCTCCCCGCTCCATGGTCGGCCAGCTCTAAGTTGATGTGATCTATGGAGTAGTCCACGAGTTCCCTCGCATAAACTACTCCTTTCACGAAGTTCATCGTAGAGGGCGGCGTCACACTCACTGGCGTGCCATCAAGCGTCCGAAGGGCACTAATTATGGCAGCTTCGGAGAGATTGGACGCATTTGACAGAAGGCTCCCGTCCGAGAAACCGGTCACCTTTGGCTCTCTACCACGGGCCGACGGGCTTTGTCATCCCTAGCCCCCTAAGGGGGTTGGCTATATCGAACAGTCAATTATGGGCCGCTGGCTTGCTTTCTTGGCAGTCCCTGAGAAAGTAAAGGGGAAATTTCCACTGTAAAGAGGGAGTCGCCCAAAGACGACTCAGACAAGGGGGTGAGGGAGGAGTCTCCTGCACTCGTAGGCATATATCGAGGAGTAAGCCTCCTCTCCGGTAGAAGTAGTTTGGAGGGTACCCTACAACAGCACATCGGAGAGGGTACCTCCATTTTTTCCGTGGGGCTGCCCTAAGGCAGCTCGGTCGCTGGTGAAGAAAAACGGGAGAGAGAGGTTTGTTTTTATATTCTCATCAACGGGCATCGGGGACCCTATTAGTTATAGGGAAAGCATACGCTAATCACCCCACGCAATAGCCCACTCTGCGAGGGGTAAACACGGGTCCGGCAAAACCAGCTGCCGCCATTTGAGGCCACTCCTCCCGCCTAGTGGCCTGGTAGCCCATCGGCATAGCGGCTCCACCTTAGGCCCGCGGTAAAATTGATAGACAATGAAAGGAGAAGGAAGGGGGATGTGAGGAAGGTGAGGGTGGATGTGAAGCAGGTTGTTAAAAACCCACCACCCTAAACGGCGGTGAGGGGGCGTTGTCCCCTCCCAATCAGCCCCAATCAGGAATGGTTGGCTGAGAGGAAGCTGGTCGGCGTCTACCCTGTGAAATTAGAGGCCGAACAGAGCAAATTGTAGGAAAGGTTGTATGGAAAGTGAGGAAGCAGGGTAAGGGGACAGGGTGTCAGAAAGAAGGAAAAGAGGATAAGCAGGGGCCGGACGGGGCGCTGAGTCCCGTCAGCAAACTCGAAAGCATGGGGGAGAAGTATCCCTGAACCTCCGGTAGAAGAAGGTTGGAGGGGGTCCCTGAGAAATCATAGTGGGTCCCATCTTTTATGAGGTAGAGATGTCCGTGGGCGGCGATAAAGATGGTAAAAGTAAAGCACCTTTGTCGCATGCGGATGATGAAAGAGGAGTCCCCCACACTGTTTGAAGGGGAAGGCCTCGATTTTCTTCGTCCTCCCCGACACCTAGGGAGGGCGAGGCCGGGCTCGGAGGCGGATCTCCATGCGCATTCCCATTATTCTTTTCACTTGTCATCATAGTCGTAAGGAGACAAAATATTGCATGAAAGTAGATACTCAGCCCCCTCTCAATGCCTCCGGAGGTTAAGAGAAAAGTCTCCCTAGGATCAGAAAATTTCAGGATGTGATCCTTTACACATTATAATTGGCCCACGGGTCCTTGGACAACCCGACCCGCCATTCAGGCGAAATTGTCCTCGAGTTTGTTATGGATGGTGCCGGAGGAGCGAACTAATATGGCTACTGGAAGAAGGTGACCAGGATCGACGGTCTCTCCCCCCCCCCCCGTGCCAAATATTCCCCTTAGCCAGATGGCTAGCGGCTCTCGCAGCAGGGAGGGGCCTCACGGTATACACCGCCACTCGACTAAGGACTTATAAGAGGAAGAAAGGGCCACGGGTACCCAGAACCTCTATGGATTTTTTTTCAATAGTTTTTACGCACAGTCCTTATTTAGGCTCAGTGTGCTGAAAGAAAGGGAAAGAGGCTAAGCTGGGGCCGGACGGGGCGCTGAGTCCCGTCAGCACAGAAGTCAGGAGAGCAAATCGCCGTGCCCCTTATGGGGAAACCTCTGTGGATAAAAGAGCAAGTTTGGAAGGGGGTAGGCCGGTAGGTAATAAATAGTAGTAGAGTGTCGTAGAATGACTCCCGACGATACCATATATCACTATTCGTTGAGGGAACTTCCTTAATTATCTTTAGAGTGCGTTAATGTCTGGCGGCCGATATTATGTATCTTCGATATGCTTAAGAAGTGGAACTGAGCTCAAGGATAATAATATTGCTATCATTAATAAAATAGAGTTTTATTAATAATAACTATCAACAGATACACAAAAACGGAAAATATTGACATAAACAGAGAATGGAAAGGGTCGTGGGGGCTCGGCTAATCCGAGGATTTAAAGGATTTAAAAAGGTAAAACAAATATAGAGTTAAAGAGATGGGATGGTTCGATAAACCATTTAAAGCACAGGATAGAATTGACAAAAGGGTTAAGTACTCAAAGGTGACGTTTGGCTTACGTAACTTTTACACTAGTGGTGCAGTGGAAGGTGGATTGAAGGAGTTTCGGTCCGCTGGAGAGTTCCAGCCGAAGGGGGGGGGGGATAAAAGGATCCTGACGTGGCGTCTTGGGAAGGAGAACCGTTTCTCGACGAACGGCTTGAAGAACAATGGTTGTTGTACGTTGTTCTCTTCTGAACAAAGGGGGGGTGAGAACCGTCTCTTGTCTACGGGCTCAAGCACAATGGCTGTTCTAATGTTGTTCTCCTCTGAACAACAAGGGGGAAGGGTGAGAACCGTCTCTTGTCTACGGGCTCAAGAACAATGGCTGTTCTAATGCTGTTCTCCTCTGAACAACAAGGGGGAAGGGTGAGAACCGTTTCTTGTCAACGGGGCTCGAAGAACAATGGCTGTTCTCCTCTAAACAACAAGGGGGAAGGGTGAGGACCGTTTCTTGGCGAAGGCCTCAAAAGAACAATGGCTGGTCTACGTTCTTCTCTTCTGAACACGAAGGGGAAGCCTTGGGGACTTGGCGTCACGAAAGGCTCGAACTTTTGGCACTCAAGGAATATTGTCCTCCTTCTGGACAAGTGATGGTGAATCTCGAGGTCGAGGTCCCTTGGCGCACAAAGGAAGAGAGGGTCGTGGTGATGTTTGGCGACGAAAATCTAGATCTCCAATCTGATCTTAGTGGTAAAGTTTCCATATAAATAGCCAGGACATCTCCTTGGCGTGGGGGACAATGGAGTGGAAGCTTCGAGGGAACGCACAGCCGGGCCGGAGAACAATGCCTTATCTGCCCATAAGCTTAACTCAATCTGGCGAGGTCGGCGTATGGGGGCGAACGGGGGGACGATAACCTCCTTGTTTAAACATTGACATCCGGTGGCTGTGATAAGGCGCCAAGCTTCGAAACGAAGATGCACGTGAGCAACATCGTGGTTTTAATTAATATGTGATAGAAGTTGAAATTAGTGCAGCTTCAACTCGTTCTATCACACCCCTCCATTCCGGAGAAAGTTGTCACTTCGAAAAAAAGAGAGAAGGGACAACGATAGAGCTCCGTTGTGGGGAACTCGTTTTCTTGTACCAACCGTACCTTCCTGCACCTAACTAGTATTACTTCAATACATATGATTATTTTGATCTTTAGATTACAGGGGAAAATAACCTTTAATACAACTTAAAGAAAAAAAAAGGCATGGAACAATGAAATGATATAAAATTAGTACATACGGGACAAAATAATTTATACGTAAATTAATGGGTACAAATATATATACATACAAAAAAAATTAGACATTGAGCGTTACAAAATTCAGACATATACATTACATTATATATATTACAAGAGAATCTTAATTTAAGTCGTACAAGACGGTATATACCTACATGGAGATACTATTCCTATGACTACACTTATTCTACGCTATTCGGTAACGCATTCCTACTGAGTGCGTCAGCGACCTGGTTATCGGAACCTTTTATATAATTTATTTTTACCTCTACTCTTGCAAGAGTAAACTCCAGCGCATGATGCGGCCGTTTGAGTGTCTCACATTCCTAATATAGGCTAACGGACGGTGGTCGGTTCCTATTTGAAATTCTTTACCTATCAAGTACATCTTGAATTTGTCTATGACCCAGATAATTGATAGAGCTTCCTTTTCTATAGTGGCATATCTCTTTTCTCGTGGTAATAATTGACGACTAGCATATGCAACTGGATGACTCGTGCCGTCATCCTCGTATTGAAGGAGTACACCTCCAATGCCCTCGTTGCTCACGTCGGTCTTAACCCCAAAGGATTTTTCCGGGTTGGGCAACTTTAAAATGGGGGCAGAAATGAACTTACTCTTGAGCTGATTAAAATGGGAAACAGCGACATCATTCCAACGTAAACGATCGGGGAAATTCTTTTTTTGAAGGGGGCATAGGGGGGCCAAAATTGCAGCGAAATTCGGAATAAATCGCTGATAGGGAGAAGCTGATCCTAGGAACGATCTTAATGGCTTCTTTGTAATCGGGAGGGGCATGTTGGCGATTGCCTTAATCTTGTTCTCGTGGGGACCTAACTTGCTTTGTCCTATTTTGAAACCCAAATATTTGATGGTTTCGTGGGCAAAATGACATTTGCTGGGGCCAATGGTGAGGCCATTTTCACGCAGTCGCTCGAAAAGAGCTAATAGGGCGGGTAAATGGTGACTCCATTTAATTAGTTCTTGTAGCTGACTCTTCTGACGTGGTGTCAGCTGCGCGTCACTATCCAGGTCAGAGGGTTCCAAAGACTCGCCTGGTAGGGAAGGAGGAGGGCAATCGGCATCAGGTTGGATGCACACTGTCTGGATTACCTTAAGGGACTCCGCGGGGTAATCTTTTCCAAGCGCCGATGTTTCGTCCAGTTCTACGAGGGTATCTCCATGGACGCGTTGGGGGTTCTTTTTTTCTTGGGGTCCACGGACAGTCTCCGTGTCCTTGTCTTGGGCCTTATCACCTAAGGGTGTTAGTGATTCACACTCCTTTTGTGCCGTCCTAAAGTCCTGGTTAAGGGTTTCCGAGAAATCGGACGGTATCGGGGTTCTGATGGGGACGGGCTCCTGGGCTTCTTTCTTATCTCGGCCTCGAGGAAGGGCGGCCTGAAACACAGGGTCGAAACTTATTTGGGGGCTCTGTCCTATAAGTACGGAACAGAATTGTATGGGTGCTATAATGACTTCAGCCCAGCCATCATAATATTGACACTGCAGGTAACATATACCGACGGGGAATCGGTTCACCCGCCCAAGGTGGTCATGTACCACCGCAAATTTTTCGTGGTTAGAGGCCACTGGGAGGAGTTCGTCGGACACGATGAAACACGTACATCCTGTGTCCCTGACGAGAGTCGATACTCGGCAGCCGTCCACGCTGCCCTCCTCATATTTCAAAGTTCCCGATGAACTTTTATCAAAAATCAACTTTACCTGGTGGCCTGACGGAGGGGGAGAAGTTTCTGCTTGGGTCTGTACCACCGGGGGAGCCGGGGTTGTATTAATCTGGTAAACTTGCTGGGCTGGTCCGCTTTTAAGCCTAGAATTTTAAGGGCAATTCCAGCTCATGTGTTTTTCTACACCACAGGTGAAGCATATTATTGGTCGCTTCGGGAAGAGAGATGGAGGAGAAATCTTAACGGGAGGTTTGGAGTCCCGTTGTTGGTTTTGGGGAAAGAAGTTTTGGGGTTTTATGGGGCTCGGAAACTTTGTCAGCTTTCCTGGGAAGGGGCGCGAATCCTTCCTTCTTTCTTCTCGTTGGATTTCTCTTTCTCGTTCTTCTCGTTGTATTTTTCTTTCTCGTTCTTCTCGTTGTATTTCTCTTTCTCGTTCCTCTCGTTGTATTTCTCTTTCTCGTCCCTCTCGTCGGATTACTCTTTCCCTTTCTCTTTCTTCTCTTTCTCGTTCCTCTCGTTGTATTTCTCTTTCTCGTTCCTCTCGTCGTATTTCTCTTTCTTCCTTTTTTCTTTGAAATTCTGCTTCAATCCGAGCTAATTCAATCTGATGGTGAAGCTTCACTTGTCTTATCCATTTCTCTCTTATGTACTTAATTAGTTCTTTTCCGGAAAGTCCCAAGGATTCTCCTTGCGCTTTAACGATTTCGAACTGAGACATCTTTGCACTTGGGGGCGCAATAGTCAACCAACTAAAATTCCTTGCAACAAAAATTATGCCTCTATAGAATTAGCCTACCTCAATATGGGCACTGACCTATTCGTACTTGGTTTCTTACTCTAAATAACCACTGACTAAAATCACAAAAAAAACACAAACAAATTGTTATCACAGTTCCTTGAGCTACTCCAGCTTCTTAAGTTAAAAAAAAGGGGATAGCAATCGTTAAAACAAAAGGGAACTACTATATTCTATTATTATAATGAATAACACTATGCTTTACTCGACTAAGACCAGTGTTTGCAAAGATATAGCGTTAAACCTTACACACCTGATACCAAATTTAAATAGTATATATATATATATATGTCGTAGAATGACTCCCGACGATACCATATATCACTATTCGTTGAGGGAAGTTCCTTAATTATCTTTAGAGTGCGTTAATATCTGGCGGCCGATATTATGTATCTTCGATATGCTTAAGAAGTGGAACTGAGCTCAAGGATAATAATATTGCTATCATTAATAAAATAGAGTTTTATTAATAATAACTATCAACAGATACACAAAAACGGAAAATATTGACATAAACAGAGAATGGAAAGGGTCGTAGGGGCTCGGTTAATCCGAGGATTTAAAGGATTTAAAAAGGTAAAACAAATATAGAGTTAAAGAGATGGGATGGTTCGATAAACCATTTAAAGCACAGGATAGAATTGACAAAAGGGTTAAGTACTCAAAGGTGACGTTTGGCTTACGTAACTTTTACACTAGTGGTGCAGTGGAAGGTGGATTGAAGGAGTTTCGGTCCGCTGGCGAGTTCCAGCCGAAGGGGGGGGGGATAAAAGGATCCTGACGTGGCGTCTTGGGAAGGAGAACCGTTTCTCGACGAACGGCTTGAAGAACAATGGCTGTTCTACGTTGTTCTCTTCTGAATAAAGGGGGGTGAGAACCGTCTCTTGTCTACGGGCTCAAGCACAATGGCTGTTCTAATGTTGTTCTCCTCTGAACAACAAGGGGGAAGGGTGAGAACCGTCTCTTGTCTACGGGCTCAAGAACAATGGCTGTTCTAATGCTGTTCTCCTCTGAACAACAAGGGGGAAGGGTGAGAACCGTTTCTTGTCAACGGGGCTCGAAGAACAATGGCTGTTCTAATGCTGTTCTCCTCTAAACAACAAGGGGGAAGGGTGAGGACCGTTTCTTGGCGAAGGCCTCAAAAGAACAATGGCTGGTCTACGTTGTTCTCTTCTGAACACGAGGGGGAAGCCTTGGGGACTTGGCGTCACGAAAGGCTCGAACCTTTGGCACTCAAGGAATATTGTCCTCCTTCTGGACAAGTGATGGTGAATCTCGAGGTCGAGGTCCCTTGGCGCACAAAGGGAGAGAGGGTCGTGGTGATGTTTGGCGACGAAAATCTGGATCTCCAATCTGATCTTAGTGGTAAAGTTTCCATATAAATAGCCAGGTCATCTCCTTGGCGTGGGGGACAATGGAGTGGAAGCTTCGAGGGAACGCACAGCCGGGCCGGAGAACAATGCCTTATCTGCCCATAAGCCTAACTCAATCTGGCCTGGTCGGCGTATGGGGGCGAACGGGGGGACAATAACCTCCTTGTTTAAACATTGACATCCGGTGGCTGTGATAAGGCGCCAAGCTTCGAATCGAAGATGCACGTGGGCAACATCGTGGTTTTAATTAATATGTGATAGAAGTTGAAATTAGTGCAGCTTCAACTCGTTCTATCACATAGAGATAGGCGGGTCTACTAACGAGTAGGGCGGGTGATCCCCTATTATTATCCTACCCTGGTACTAGGTGATCCAGGGATGGCGTGGTGTCCGCTAAGCCATCATGGCTGGCGGACCGAACTCTGTCCAGGTGGGAATAGTCCTCCTGGTACATAGTGCGGGGAGAGAATGCTGATGGGATAACCGTAATAATAATGAATAATAATACAAATAATAATGGTAATAACAATAATAATGCTAATAATAATAATGTAAACTAGTGTTGAAAAGGGGCGAGGTGAAACCACACTATCAATTTTCCCGGGCCCCATAATAGCGTTCAAGTCAACCCAGTGACAAAGCGTCCCTAATTTCCATTCAGGCCAGCAAATGTAAGTTGTGTGTATGTGTGTGTGGGGGGGGGGGGAGGGTTACACAGGGTCGATGGAGCAGGAGCACAATACTAGGGACCAATTAACCCGGGACAAATTAGGCTATGGCGATGGACTGCATAGGTGATGCAAAAGAATGATACCCGATAGATTGACGAACGCCAGTTCGAACACCTTTAATTCCGAGTACGACTTCAAGATACGACCGGGTCCCGGGTTCGGGCCACGCGTGGGCTTGCACGTATAGATGAGGGACTTACTTCTTGAGGAGCTGGATGTCCATGAGCGCCTTCTCGTAGCGGAGGTTGAGGGATTCGAACTCTCGCGATGACGCCAGGGACTTGTCGCTCGCCGAGACACTCCCGACCTTCGTCAGCGTCCCTGCAGACAGACGAGGATCGAGACATGAGTGGCGGAGTTGAGGTGTGAGGGCGCCAGAAGGGGTGAGGGTGGGGAGGGGGTCTAATGAGTAACTGAGGTGAGGCTAAGTTCGGAATGGTTAAGATCGGCCAGTTTACCTATGAGTGGTTATGATAGGATTGGTGAGGTAAGGAATGGTTAGTTTAAGAAATAGGTAGATGGTTAGGATTGGTGAGATCAGGTCAGGACTGGTCAAGTTTAGGATGGGATTGGTTCGCTTATGAATGATCTGAGAAAACGAGGGAGTGGGAAGGCTAGTAATGGAAGGGAGGATGACCAGAGTTAATTCATTGGCGTTTGAAAGATTGGCTCATTTAATAAGGAGAAAAGAAAGATCATAATCAATTGGGGCGGGGGGAGGGGTCAAGGGGTCACTCGATGATGCGACAATGTACCAATGACCAGTTTAAGGATTAACTCGATGACGACTAGCCCCCACTCATCATTTTATTAAAATAGAAAACCAACGAGGGCATTTCCATCAGAGTTGGGGAGGGGCTAGGTAATGAAAGTGGTGAAAATGGGGGAAGCGAAAAATGTGCGGAGGGTGCGAAGGCCGAGAAAATTGAAGGGGAAAAGTACTCGGCACCGCTTGATGCCGGATTATCCTCTCCTCCAAGCTAACCCCAAATTACTGTGCTCAAGTAAGCCCCCCCCCAAAAAAAAAAAAAAAAAATCATTTTTGAGAAAAGAAAGGCAAATGATAGGAACACCGATGGCATACCCCACCCCCGTGTGTGTGGGGGGGGGGGGAGGAGGCAATCCCGCAGGTTTGTACCCGGGGATCCTCTAGCGAGCGTTGGGGCAGGAAGGGCACACAATCTTCCTGAGTCTAGTGCAGCATGGTTGCCCCTGACCCCCTTCTCAGGGCTGCCTTCCTCCTCCATAACACCAGGGATTACTCAAACCAACCAACCAACCAATGACCGATGAACTAGAAACAGAATAAAATAACCCACCAGGTCGATCCTTGAATAATGTGGTCGTAAATCACCAGAAACTAGTTCCCCCGTTCCCCCTTGTAACACCCCTCCCCTACAGAATTTAAATAAAGAGCTCCCTCAACCTAAACCAGTATCAGCAAAATTCAAAGATTCAAGAAGTTCACATTCACGAATAATCCAATGATAAAAACAAACATTACAAACAATTATGCTATAATAAACAGTACAAACAATTCCCCCATACAAACACTGCAAACAATTTCCGTAAAACAAACACTACCAACGATTCCGCTAATATAACCACTGCAAACAATTCTCATAACACAAACGCCTAAAATCCTTTTTAATGCACCACAAACCATTTACTCAAAATATAAACAACAAAAAATTCCTATATCGCAAAGACTACAAACAATCCATTGAATACAGACACTACATTCAATTTCCCTAAAAGGAACACCGAAGACACTTCATTACAAAAAAAAAACCCAAACAATTTCCTTTATATCAACAACACAAATGATTCGTTTAATACAAACGCTAAAAACAATGTTCTCTATACAAACAACACAATTACCTCAATAAAAACACTACAAACATTTCTCCTAAAGACAAACCCTAGAATTTCAATACAAACCACATACAATTCACCTAATACATCAACATAATTCCTGGAATTTGCTTCCCACTGTTGAGAGAAGCCCTTTCAAATATTTCTAAATTTTTGTCGCTCTTGTACAATTTGTTTCCAATTTGGGGCATTTTTTTTTTTAAGATTATGTTTCTATCTTGTTTTTGGTCTTTTTTTATCAAGTGGAGTTGAATTGGTATTTTTTAAGGTCCATCATCTTCTTCTAATCTTGCACATAGCCTGTCCAGCTCCATTTCACGTTTATTATAGTTTCCACTATATCCTAAGTTTGGTTTGTCCACGCATCCAAATGTCGGATTATTTGTCACGCCAATTTATCCCCACGATAAAGGGGCTCTTTGTATTGCTCTAAGTTTTAATGTAATCTATTTGCTCAGGTTCCCAGTTTCTGTTTCATATTTTCTTTTCGGGCGCACATGGATATTTTTGCTTTTGAAGGCGATGCTTTGCGTTTCCAAATATTTGCCATACAGCACAGATGATTGTGAGTCGGATTTCTGGACCTTTTCCCGGCGACAGTGCAATATGGAGACCCAGATACGATCCTAATACAAACACAAATAGAAAACATCAAATTAATCTACTCGCCTCTCGCATATTTTCACTTCCCCCGATTTCACCCAGAAATGGCGGGAAGGAAGAAATTGATCCATTCTATTATGTGCGAGAGCCGACGCGGAATTTTGTGGCCGGTCGGGCGGCGAGAAATAGATCATACGCCTTGCCAAATAACTCATTAATTCCAGTTATCCATGAAAGCCACTTCTACCTCTCGGTGAAAACCACTTTTACACACAAGTCTCAGTGAAAATCACCGTTCTACTACACACGAACATAAACTTCAGTTTCGCCAAAATGATATTGGCCCCATTTGAGCTGGATTTTGTGAGAAATCCACTCTAAGAAGCGAAAACCATCGAGCGCATCTCGGCAAGAGGAGAGCGATGATAGGTTGGTTATGGTGGCTACAAGGAATTACAAAGAAGTAGGAAAACTTGAAAAGGCTTTAGGGCTTACACGAGGAGATTTCCATGTATGTTTACTTATTTGCATACATACCAAAAGTCCTGCCACACTCGTTACAACGCTCTGAACAAACGGCACAATCATAGTTTCGATCCAGTTAGACCCGCTATTATTGTTTTGACATATAAAAGTGTGTTTAAATTGAAATATTAATCGATGCGACCGCCCTTTGCGCAGAGCACGCGCTCCAGGCGAGACTTGAAGGCCGCGCACACGTTACGGACTTCAGCTCGTCGACGATGCTGTAGCAGACATTGCAAGAGTTGCCCTCGACATGCGCCCACACGTTGTAGTCGAAGGGGTTGAGGTCGGGTGACTGCGGCGGTCAAAAGTTCTTCGACCCCCCCACTCTTGTACAGTCTTGGCCTTGTGGACCGGGGACACGTCCTGCTGAAAGACGTAGTCCGCCTTCGTGATTTTTCTTCCAATGGCAGAACTTTCCTTGTAATCGGCCGAGAACAGCGGCGGCATTTTCTCGCCATTCGATGCCACGAAGCCAAGCATCATCACGGAGGCTGGGTGCTGGGTCTTGGACACGTAGGCGTCCTAGCAGAAGATTACCACGCGGTAGTTCTGCTTGTTGATGACCGGATCGACCCTTGCCAAGACTCTCCGAGTCGTCAAGAAGGCGACAACAGCGCGCCCGACGTTGTTCTCGCATAAGGTCGGTGTGCAGAGACCTTTCCACGCACCCCATGTTCTTTTCGCGCTCCTTCTTGACGGCCATGGACACCGTGGCCATCGAGATGTTCTTCTTCTACAGGAGCGCAGTCATTTTGAGCTCTGGAGCACTTCCGAATGCCTTTCTTACAGCCAAACGGTTGGCAACTTGAGGGTTACCGAACGAGGTCGATCTTTGAGGTCTTTCCCGTTCTTGAGCCTCTCCGCGCCCCTGTGAAAGATCATCCGGCTGACGTCGAGCTGCTTAGCGATGTCGGACTTGTTGTGGCCCAGGGCAGGAGAGCAGAGATCTCAATTCTTTTCACTGCCATCTCAACACACAATGGAAAAGACATTTTAATGACAAATGCTGGAAAAGTAGAACTTTATATCACACACGGAAACCTCTCGAAAGATCAAAGTGTAACAGAACTTTTACAAAACCCGGTACGTGCGTCCCAATAACTTTACCGCAATGTTCTAAAGCTATAGGCTACGTATAATTGTCTAACTTAATTTTAGACATATCGATGCTTGTACTCCTCACATGTTTGGGCAGTCGATTTTATCCGTCGACTGATACGAAAAGTAGTTTCCACTAGTGTTTGTGGAGAATATTTTAGATAGAAATTGCTATCCATTTTCACGTGTTGGATTTTCTTTAATTGTGAATAGTTTCCTGTATTCCAAATTTTCGATGAGGTTCAAAAATTCTGAGGCGGAAATTAGTTGCCATCGTAGTCTTCTTGGCTCCAGTGAAAATAAGCTGTTATGCCAGCCTTGTTTCGTAGCTTTTGTGTCTGATTGATGGCACTACTTCCATTGCTCTAGCCTGCACCTTATCCAGCTTCTGCACATCTTTCTTGAGGGAAGGTGACGAAACTTGTGCACAGTATTCCAGATGTGGCCGTACTAGTAAGTTACAGAGAGAAAGGACGATCTCTCTTTCTGAAGTGAAATTGCCGCTTGATATAACTCCGAATGTTAATTGCCTTATTCTCTCTCTGCCTGCATAGATTGTTTCGAATATTTCAAATCCCTTCTTACAGGTATTCATAGATCTCTATCTTTCTCTGTTATTACTATTATTATTATTATTGTCATCAAGCTACCAAAGCCTTCCACACAGGATGCAGATACAACAGATTGAATTCGCACAAAATAGCAGGGGCACTGGAGAAAGGCAGAGGCAACAAAAGGAAACAGGCCCCGAGTAAACCCAAATAATGAATGAGGAGTTACTGTAATAAAATAAATAAACATTTTATCGAGACTTAAATATAGAGATGTTAGGAGAAGAGAAAACATCATTGGGTAATTGATTTCAAATTTTGACCAATGAAGGAACAAAAGACCGAGAAAATTGAACAGTGCAAAGCATTCATAGGATTCATAGCAAAATCATTAGGACTGAGAGTATATATACCTTGCCACCCAGACAGGATTGAAAGGTCCAGACAAGACACTAGGTAACGGATGCCGAGTGTTATTAAAAACTTTAAATGAAACACTAAGTGCGCCAACTTGCCGCCGATGGTACAAATCAAGGAAAAGCTCAGGAGAGATGAACTTAATAGAATTCAAAGCTCTATCCAACATTGTGTCATGGGAGTTGGCCACGGACATCTAAACACGAGCACAGTACTCAAAATCAGGCGAGATGAAAGTAAAAAAGGAAGATTTTATTATTGTGGAGGCACGGCCAAAAGTTTTCAGGCATTTTCAAAGTAAGCCCATCTTCTAGGGAATTGAGGAAGATAAGAAACGGATGTGCTTCTCAAAAGTCAGCTTAGAGTGAAAAAAATACCCCCAACAAACGCAAACTAGAAACTTCCTCGACCTGTTCACCAGAAATATGCAAACAGAGATGAGTTGAATCCAATATACAGGATCTGCTGATAGTAATAGAATACGATTTGCTAGCATTAAAGTTTCATGCCCTAAAGTTGACACCAATAAGTGATACTAGCCAACTCTCGGTTCAAGAACGCAGCAACTTCACTTCTGTTACTAGGAGAGTTTAACAGAGGACTAAAGTCTAGTATCATCGGCATACGATACAAGGTTATTTTCAAGATGAGCGCCCATATCGGAAGTAAAAATAATAAAAACACAAAGGACGAAGGAAACTGCCCTGTGGAACACCAGAAACAAACAGACACTGAAGCAGAATAGATACCGTCAACAATTACACACTGAGATCAATTATTTAAGAAATCCGTAAAGATTTTAAGAAGATTTCCACCAATACTAAGAAGTTTCAACTTATAGATCAAAGCCTTATGGTTTACCATCTCAAAAGCAGAACTCAGATCAAAAGTAACGACTCTAGATTCAAATCCACGGTCCAGAAAAGACTGCAGATCATGAGACAGAGTCAACAGTGCATCACAAGTTCCCAAGCCCTTACGGAATCCAAATTGAGAATCAGGTGATAAATTAAAATTTTCACAGTATTTGGATAGCCGCTTAGCCAAAACACGCTCTTGGATAGGATAGGTAAGTAATGTGTCGTGCTTTCTTTGATTTCTGTATCCTATATGAATCAATCATCGCACATATACTCATTAAACGGCATCCGATCCGACAGGTTTCGCACTATTTACATATTTTGTCCAGGTTCCTTTTTGGAGTTCAGCCATGTTCTCAATTTTCCACGCTGCCTCCCAGTTTAGTATCGTCAACGAATTGAGAGATGTTACAATAAATTCCTGCATCTAGGTCATTGATATATGTATATATATATAATCATCATCATCATCACTAACTCTATAATTTTACAAGCGGCTTTTTTTTGAGTATTTGGATAATAATTTCATCTTAGTTTGGTTATGACTTATTTTTTTTTATCAAAATTATTTCTAATACTTCTTTTATAATATAAAAACCTAGCACAACGCTCATAATCAAGAAATGCCGCCATGGACGTTGGGGCATGAAGGGCACACTGATTAATTTCCGCATCTGAAGACGGAGTGAGGGGCAAGAGATACTTTAATAATAAGTCCAAACACAGAATTCTAGCCCTTGATGTGCACCCCTTCCTCAAGCGACAGAGTTACTCATGTATGCTTATATTTGTGCACATGTTTGTGTACCACAAGAGTTGTCAGTCAAAGGTAAAAATAAAGGATTGCGGGGAGATCGCGTACACCATTTTCAAATTGACCTAAATCAAGAGTTCTAAAAAAAAAAGGATGTCCAATGAAGTTTTTAAAAAAAGGGCAAATAGATTTCGTAGGTTCAAATTTTGCTTCTTTTTTAGTTCGGAGAAATCTCGTCCAGCGAACGGATCAAAACCCCAAACAAATTAGCAACAGGAATAAAGAAACCCCCAGTTAATAGACCAATAAACCAAAAAGTAAAGTAAAAAATAAAGCAAAAACCCAATAAAGAGAAAAGGGTACTAAAAGAGTTGATGATCACGGGCATAAACTTCGACCATAAGCTGTCGCAACAATGGAGATAAAAGGAATCCTATTATGGGAGACGATACGATGGGTATGGTGGTACCCTTTTAAATTTTACGACTTGCATAAAATAAAGGCAAAACACAATATCTCAGCCAAAAATAAATGTATTTAAAAAATTACCCCCCCCCCAAAAAAACAACAACAACTATCAACTAGATACCAGTTGGGAAATAATAGTTTACTCAAAGTAGCGGACCTCAGCTTCGACCACGAAGAAAGAGCACGTTTGTTTTCCGTTCACTGCAATTCAATTGAAAAGAGACAAAAGCATCTAAGACAAAAATAAGTGGGACTACTAAAAGACTTAGATAAAAGGTGAAACTGAGAAGGGATGGGACAATTAGAGACCAGATCGAATTTACACTCAACAAACACATTGAAAAAATAACGTGGGGTAGATTAAAAAAAAAAATAATAAATTAGGAGTCCATCTGGCGACTGCCTAGTTGGGCATAAGTCACCGTCGCAACCCCCTAACCTATTACTAGCCTATATTAAAAAGACAAATAACGATAAAAATTACAAAGGGTAAAAGCCCGCCCCCCCAAAAAAAATAAACAAACCACCTCGTCAAAAACAGAAAAAAAGGCAAGAAGGAAATGCACCTCGGCGTCGAGGTAGGCCCGCCTCCCCCGGGTGCAGGAACATGCGACCCACAACAAACAGTCAAATAAAGTGGAGAAGGCGAGCCTCCTCCGAAAAGTGGTATAGTACACAAGTCAGTGTGCACGAACTCGTTCCGAGCACAAGGAACAAGCGGTAGCGACCCCGCACGTCCCGGTACCGTGCGCGAAGATCGCCCAGACTGGGAGATTCAACAAGAAAGTGCCGAACAGTCTGGGGGACAACGCAGTCTTCACAATAAGGTACAGGCGTGCGCTCCATCAAATGGTGGTGCGTCCCGCGAGTGTGTGTAATTCGGAGACGACAGAAAGTAACCTGAAGCCATCGCAGCATTGGGGGGTAGGTCCATGGGAACAGTCGCGGCGCAATGGTACGCAACTTTAAGTTCCCCTCGGCCATCTATCTTCTTTGCCAAGCAGCCGGTATCCTGCCATGTAATCGGAGAGAGGAAGAGCGAAACGCTGGTCTGGTCGCCCAGTCTTCGCAGATTCTTTGGCGCACTCATTCCCCGCAATTCCTACATGACCAGGAACCCAGCAGAAGATAATCTCGACATCTAGCCGGGTCGCCAAAACCGTGTCGTCACGGATATCGAGAACCAAGAGACGCGGAGATTCCAATGCCCGGGGAGCAATCAGGGCGCTTTGTGAGTCGCTATAAATCACAATCCGGTCTCCGAACTGGTCACGTCGCGTTATCTCCCGTACCGAACGGTGCATTCCAACCAGGTCAATCGCGAAGACAGACGCAACACCTAGCAGAGCCCGCTGACTTCAAACAGAAGGGATACGGCGTGAAAACCGACCCCCTCTTGGGGCATGGAGCAATCCGTATACACTGGCACGGTTCCAGCGTGACACAAAGTCTGCTCAAAAAAGGCCGAATGCAATATTCCCAGGAGCAGAGGCGTAGCGACAAATAGTTAAAGGTTCTAGGTACCCTCGGCAGAACAAGGGGCGCCACCGGCCAGAGAGCTATACCATGCTCTCGAAGAATTTTCCTAGCCCTAAACCCAAATGGCTTAGGGTATGACTGGCGTCTCTCGGCGGCATAGGCAAGGTCGAGATCAACAGCAGATGCAGGGAGGGCTGTTGACGACTGAGGAAGGCGCCGGGCGAGTGGCCTCTCCCTAGCATCGACAAGTAGGCTTTCAATGGGGGAAGTGCGGAAGGTACCAGTCGCCAGGCGAAGGGGGGTGTGGTGGATCGAGTCCACCTTCCGCAATACACGCTCGGCTGCGGATGCATAAAACTCGCATCTGTAGTCGAACTTCGAACGAACAAGGATTGATAAAAAAAGTTAGGCAGTAGCCCTATCAGCGCCCCAGACGCTGGACGTCACGGAACGAAGAATATCCATGGCGTGGGTTCAAGAGACCCTAACTAGGGCTGCGAATATGAGCCTGGCAGGTCAGGTGTCGATCCAAAACAAGACCAAGGAAATGGAAGAGTCCATCACTCTCAGACGCACTCTATTAAGAAACAAGTCTGGGTAAGGGTGGGGGGGGTGGAGGGCGACAGAAATGCACCACTTAGTCTTGGCCAAGGAAAATCGAAACCTGTGCGAATCGGCATAGCGAGAGACACGGTCCAATGCCTCTTGGAGTCGACGCTCCAGAGTTGGCATCTGGACCGCGCCAAAAGAGATCGAAAGATCGTAGCGAGGACATCTTCCGGCAGCACCGATGTGATGCCATTGATACTCAGGGGAAAGAGTGTGAAACTGAGGATACTTCCGTGCAGGCAACATTTTCCTGTTCCATTGGGACAGAGAGGGCTCCCCCGACTCGTAAGCGGAATCGACGATCTCGCAAAAATTCAGATATAAACATTGGGAGGCGTCCCCTCGCCCCCATCGTGTGGAGAGTCTCCATGATACCGTATCACAACACTGTACCATAAGCTTTCTCCAGATCGAAAAACACCGTGGGGTAAAGCTGTCTACGAAGGAAGGCCTCGCAGACAGCATTTTCCGGTCAGATTAGAGTATCCGACGTGGAGAGGAACGTGCGGAAGCCGCACTGTGCAGAAGACAGATCGCCTCCGCTGTGCAGCAAAAATACTAATTTAACAATTACCAATTTTTCCATCAACTTGCACATGCAGGAGGTTAGAGAGATTGGGCGGAACCAAAAGCGAGCACAGTAGCGATTCGCCAGGAGTCTGGGAGGATGCCCTCTACCCAGATCCTGTTGAACAAATCTAAGAGAAAGGCCATGCCTCGCTCACCCAGGAGTCGAAGCATGGAGTACTAGACATCGTCCGGACTAAGGGCGGGGTCTGCTTACGAAGAGAGAGGAACGCAACTCATTCAAAGTAAACATGTTGTTGAAGGGTTCTCCACCTCTGGAGGTGGAGTCCAGTCGGCCGCCTTCCTCGGCACCAGGACACGCATTAAATGCTGGCGGAGCAGCTTGTCGGCTAGGGAATGTGGAGAAAGCGGTCGCGAAGGATTCCGACACGGAGGCGGGGTCCGAAAGTGCGGTCCCATTCTCTGGTATAACTGGAGGGGGGTCCTGCAAGAACTTGCCGCGAATCTTTGTGACTCGCTTTCACACCTTTTCCAGTTAAGTGAAGACACGTATGCCCGCCAAGAAGAGCGACGAGCGTACTTCGAAAAAGCGGAACTATCCATAGCCCAACGAAATTCATAGGCAGTGAAATCGTTTGGGTGGCGCTTATAGCGAATGTAGGCATAACACTTGGATGACCATCACGGGGGCAGTTGGCGTGCTTAACGGCCAGGCTTTCTAGGAATAGTAGTTAGGCCAGCAGCGATGGGGTCGCCGGAGAACTCAACGGCCTCATCTACCGACCGACACTCGACTGAGATAGAGAAAATCAGTCATTTCCTGAAATGCGGACCACCGCGCCCGCAAAAAGCACCACTAGAAAATTATATTTAAATGGGGAAAGTGATCACTATCATGGAGGTTATCGACTACCCCGCTACCTCAAATCAAGTTGTGCATCCGGAGAGCACAAAGATAAATCGAGACAAGAAAATCAAGCGGTTCTCGGGCAGTGATGAGTAAACGCATCCACATTCAAGACACCTATCTCCAGCTCGGCATGAACTGATCCTTGGGATTAATCGAGTAGTCTCCCCAGAGGGGGTGTCTACCGTTCAGATCTCCGAGCAAGAGAAAGGGGCTCGGCAACCGTGCCAAGACGCGGCGGAAGTCCCCAGCGTCGGCTGACGGTGGAATGTACGCGAAAATAAGAGTATACCTCCTATCTAGGTGCACCTGCACAGCTGCTGGCTGGAAGGTGATGTTTAAAGCAAAGATAAGAACGGAGACATCATGCCAGGTGTAAATATCGCAATCTCATGCCCGGACCATATCCCGTGGTGGTGGGGTTGCCAAACCCTTATACCCCGGAAACGGGCCCAACATGGTCTCCTGCAAAAAGATAGCTAAGGGAAAACGGGGCGAGATGAGCATCCACAGCTCCTCCCAGTTGGCCCGGAGGCCGCTGCAATTCCATTTAAGGAATATGCCCTCCAGGCCAGGCTCAGAGGAGATGCGGGGGCCCTCCTAGAAGAGAAGACCCTCACGAGAATGGCCGTACGCTTCCCGGAGTCAGAACTCCGAGCGCAGTTATTTTTCTTCTTAGGAGAGGAGGGTAGGGAATGAACCCGCTTCTCACCTCTACCGGTAGGAGCCCCTAGGCCAGATGGGCCAGCATCGGCAAGATCCTTCTTTGAAATGGAGAAGGTCTTGCCTGTGAGAGGAGCACCAGCTGGGAGAAGAGATCCCTCCTCTCATTGTGAGGCCTCGGGGACCCGAACCGGCTGAGGAAGAGCTTGCATATGAGCGGACTCGGCTTCTGTGCTTGTCACCCAGCCCGGGTTTGACCCCATGGGAGATCCTACCTCAGCGATTACGTCACCTAAGATGAGGGGCTCCATATGCCCCTCCTCCCACCGAGAACATGACATATCCTATTTGAGTTTTTTTTTCACCTTCTAATACTGGCGAACCGGTATCCATCGAGGCAGAGAGGGGGCAGATAAACTGATCCCCCTGCAAACTTATTCACGCACGCTAGCGGGACATTGGGGGACACAGCCCGACGGGCCTTGATATCCTTTGCTCCCATAAAGCGGTTGGCCCTATCGAGAAGCTCCCAGGGAGCGGTCAATTATAGGCCGCCCGCCTGCTTTCTTGGCAGTCCCCTTGGAAAGTAAAGGGGAAACAGCCACTGGAAAAAGTGATTGAGAAGGGGGTAATGGAGAATCCCCTGCACCCGCAGGCATAAGAGAGGAGTATGACTCATCTCCGGTATGGTTGGAGGGGCTCCTGCGAAAGCACAGGGGGAGGGGGGATCCTTTTCCGCTGTGGAACTGCCCGAAGGCGGCTCCGATGATGTTAGAGAGTGTATTTGATTGTAAAAACTAATCATTAAGCATCGGGACCCTATAATTATCACGGGACGCAAATGCTAATCATCCCACGCAGTAACCTGCTCTGCGAGGGGTGAACACGGGGCCGGCCAAACGGCTGCCGTCATTTGAGGCCACTCTTCCCGCCTAGTGGCCTGGCAGCCCATAGGTATAGCGGCTCCACCTTAGGCTCGGCGTAAAATCGATAGACAATGGAAGGAGATGGTGAGGGGATGTGAGTAAGGTGAGGGTGGGGGTGAAGCAGGTTGTTAAAAACCCACTACCCCAAACAGAGGTGAGGAGGCGTTGTCCCCTCTCCCCACAGCCCCAATCCGGGACGGTTGGCTGAGAGGAGGCTGGTCGGTGTCTACCCTGTGAAATTAGAAGCCGACCAGAGCAATTTGTGGGAGAGGTTGTATGGAAAGTGAGCAAGCAGGTTAAGAAGACTAAGAGACTAAGCGGGGGCCGGACGGGGCGCTGAGTTCGTCAGCATGGCGGCCAGGAAAGCAAATCGCCGTGCCCCTTACGGGGCCGAAATACGCGAACGTGCTAACATCGAGCCCTTTGAAGTCCTTCTACTACAAAACACAGCTACGATGGGTAGGCCATATCATCCGTATGCCCGAAAATAGGCTACCGCGAAAAGGAGGGTAGCACAAACGAGATGACGATCACCCAAAGACATCCTCAAGAAATGCAACATTCAATAATCGCAAGCACTTGAGACATTAGCCCCTGACTGGCTCCATGGCGAGCCTCTTGTCGGGAAGGCCCGAGGTCTACCTAAGAAATATAGCTGATGCGAAGAGGACACAACGACATAAACCACCTCCCCAGGAAGGCGAATTTACTTGTGACATCGCATCTAGATCACGAATAGGGCTGCACGCCCATAGACACAACCACCAAAACTTCTTCTAAGGGCATCAGGCGACGTCATCGTCGTAATCGACGGGCAATTATAAGCAAGCTAAGCATCCCAGGATATCCACCTGATCATCTACCCGTTCCTTTGCGAGGGAGCGCTCACCCAATTCCGATACGTTCAGATCCCCTCAATTTATCCTACAATCTCCATGAGTGTACGTAAGTAAACCATGTACACTGAAGGGCAGTGTGTCGGCGCCCGGCTCGGAGCGGAATAACAATGTAAAACCGACCTAATGAATGCTGATTTAATCACAGGATTCTTCGTCGCGATCGTTAAAACTAGAACGAAAGGGACGCTACAGAGGGGGGAGGGGGAGGTTAGGGGTGTGTGTGTGTGTGTGTGTGTGTGTGTGTGTGTGTGTGTGTGTGTTAGAAGAGACAAGGTGAGTTTCCTTGGGTAGTCATGTGTGGCTTTTTTGCTGCGGACAAGTTCCCTTCAACTATTGAAATAGTCATAACCAAAAGACCCCATCCATCCATTCATGCATTATTAAACCTAGAAAACTACCTTTCCTTTTCTCCACGCCAAAATGGCGATTCAAAGCAACTAGTGGGGACGGGGGGGCTATATCTTGTTTGTAGCATCTCGCCGAATCAAAGTTCAGCCCTGGCATGACCCACACATACCCCCTCATCATCCCAATTCACCACTTGTCTTTCTCCCAAACACCACATAAAAAAATCCATCTCTTACACGCCGTCTTTCGGCCCTTCGCATTACAAGTCTCCATGCGATGAGTTATAATTCTTGGCATCAATTAAAGAATGTGTTCCTATCCTTTACAGTGAAACATTTGCACACGTAGGTTGAAAGATTTTTTCCTACATATAGAAGTAAATCAGTCAAATGAGTACAACAGCAGCCATAAAAGACGGAGTCAATTTTATGATGCTGCATGGCTGTATTCATTGTGCTGTGTAAGGTATATGTATGTATATGTATGTATATATATATATATATATATATATATATATATATATATATATTAATTGGGCTTGGCTTTTCTTTTAACTTATGTATAACATTGCAGTTGACAGATGTGCGTTCGACCTTGTATGTTCTGTTGTTCATTGAGGATTGATTACAACGAATCGGTTAAATAACGAAGGGGCAACTCAAGACGCTAAACAACCCCAACTCTCCCACGGAGCACAACCGTTTTGACCAAGCTCTTTTGTCAATTCCATTCTCTCTGTCCGTGCACACCACCAACCGACAAACTGTTATAATGAAGATTTATATCGCGTTGGTAGTGCCCCAAAGGCCTTTAGGATATCACAACAACCCTGAAAAATGTTTTCATAAGGGATGCTTTACATTTTCAACATCGATTTCCCTTCTCCCCCCAAGGGAGCCTATGTTGCAATTTGGGCAAGTTAAGTCCTCTTTTAGCATTTGGGACCATGTCCCCTTTCTACCGTTTGACTTCGTCTATGTTCACACCTTTAAAGAACTTACATAAACTTGTAGCGGAGGAAGTTTCATTTTCAACCAAGTCAAATTTGTCCGTCTTAAATGAGTGCATTTGACTGAATAGTGAACCCGACTTCTTCAATCGACCCCTTTAAATATGATCAAAATTTCTGCTTCCTTTTCTGTCTAGTGTCGTCTCGTGCTTAAATGACAATACCTCCTCGTTTGACTCGTGGTTAATTAGGTCGAAAAACAGCTAGGATATCACTCTGCCATAACATCGAGGAGGGGTAGGATAAACTAAAATGTTCTAAAACAGACAACAGGTAGGCTAAAGAGTACTACAACTCGTGTCGTTTAGGCGTACCCTTTACCTTCGACAGCCAAAACAGAGAGAAGTGGTGATGAAGGAGGATGTTCACTAATGCTGAAGCGTCAATTGACACTGCCGTGATCCGCGCAGAAGAATGCTCCGATGCGAGGCAGCGACACAACTATAAACAATTGTATAATTTGCTGTAGATTAAATGCCCAGTATTGGCTGATCATCTCCCCCCCCCCTCCCACAACAGCAAAATAATGGGGAGGGGGGTTAGGGTGACCTTATACATATTCTAATATGCGAATGAGGTGGCTGTATGGTGATGAGTGATAAACCTTCCCTACCCTTGTAATGCAAATTCTACGACCAAAAGACCAGGCATGAGGCACCCCAGGGTACCCCTGGTGTGTAAAGATGCGAGAGCGAGGATTAGAAACAACCTCACAATAAATGGTGTGGTTGCAAAACCAACGAGTCAGAGTGTAGATAGTGAAGTAAAGGTAAGAACTCCCGAGTAATCCAGACACAAATACACTTCCTTACCCTCCTTTTTGCAACGGGAGGGTTGCACCCTTGCGGGGGGAACGGCGGGGGCTGGGTACACGGATAGGTCAGAAATTGCTTCCCCAGCAATCCCTCACTTGCCAAATAACTCGTAATGGCTCGCGCTAATTGCGAAAACGGACAGCGAATAAGGTACAATTATCGCATGTTTCTTTTCTATTTCCGAGCCCACAATTGTTACCATATATTTTATTCGTGTTCATATAATTAACAAGCAAAAATCACACATATCAAAATACATTTTCACTTTTATTCCCACCCCCACCTATTAAATTGAGAATGGCTCTAACCCAACAATTCGTACATTTTAAAATTAATAATCCTGCGGCATTTCTACACATTGATACTGATACTAACATACAGGATAACAAAAGCAATTAGGGCCTTTAAAAGGTCAGCCAAATGAGAATATCGAAAAGTCGAGAAACTCACTGAACTGGTATGAAATGCATCCACAGTACTGCGTCATGAAAGCATTTTACAAGTAAGGCTCGTCATATTTATAATCTGACCAAAAATCAAAGAACATGCAAACAGTAATGGCAACATATCTATAACACATACATTTAAATCCGTTAAACCACATTGAAAGAGAAAACGGAATAATTTTTCCTTGCAGTAATATTTTTATTACCTTTTTTCGAAAAAATCCGTGCAGGAAAGCGATTCGAACCAGGCACACTGACCAGCGAGCACCGCTTTGATCACGGTTAAAAGTATGCCGTTAGTACACGACGCTACGCAGAGAACAAACATTCTCTGAAAAGAATATCTTTTAAGGAACACTTTCGCCAGCTCGAACGGAGACTATGAAAGAAATAGAAAATTAATTGGGAATTCAAAGAATAAATAAGGAATAGGTAAACGCGTGGCAGATATACAAATGTATATATCTCTCAAAGTAGCACGAGAGAATGATGAAAATGAATCCATTAAACCACATTGAAAGAGAGAACGGGATCATTTTTCCTTGCAGTAATATTTTTATTACCTTTATTACCTTTTTTTCCCAATTAATTTTCTATTTCTGTCGAGAAAACTATGAACAAAGAAAAGTATATAGAAATTCTTAAAGGTCGTTTACTGCCTCAAATAGGGCAATGGTATGGCGACAGACCTTGGATATTGCAACAAGACTCGGTCCCATGTCATACAGCAAAATCAGTGAAGGCATGGTGTGCACAAAATGGAGTTCAGGTGCTTCCATGGCCCGAAAGTTTCCCAGGACATGAATCCGATTGAGAGTTTATCGTGTGTGTGGAAAGATGAAATACACACAGAGCCAATTACAACCGAACAACAACTCGTAAGCAGTCAAGGGTGAAGTTTGGTTCAGATCTAAACGAATCCAGGAAATGTGCAAACCATTGATCAATGCCATGCCAAGACGTGTCAAAGCACTCATGGATGCTGACGGTGGCCAAACTGCTTACTAATGAATGTAAAAGACTAAATACTGTATTAATGTGTCAAAATAAATCTGTTTGAAATCAATAAAATTAGTTTTATTAGTATTTTTGTAGAAAAAATTTATTTTTTTGAAAAATCCATAATAATTCCGCCAGTACAGTACACGTGAAATTGAATCATAATCCATAAAAATTAAGAGCCCGAGTATTTAAAATCACAGAGTAAATAAAAACCTTATTATTCCGTACATATCTATTATATAGTGTAAAACAAAGTTAAAGCACAAAAAATAAGCGGAAGGAAAGTAACTGAATTGCTAATTATCGCGGTTGGATTCAAAATATTAAATAAAAAACAAAAATTAAAAGAGATACTCCAACATACCCATTATCGGTGAGTAGGGAAAACAACTGACAAAGGAATACGAACGGGACACAATTATAGTTTCTAGTATTTATTAATGATAGGGGGTGACAAGTTGTGAGGGAATCGATACCTCCCCCCCCCTTTCACAGTCGAGCCACGGGACGTTGACCACAACCTGGTAGTGTAGACGCCATGTTTCATACCCATAACCACGTCGTTATCGCCCCTCCTCCCGATGAGAAGCTGAACGACCTTCCGAGACAACAGAAGGCGCTAATCAGGTCAGGTCGGACTGGAGACCATAACATCGGTTTAAAACTGCAAGATTTCCCCTAAGAGCGGGTATTCAATTTCACCTCAGAGGCGAAATTAGAGGAGCGTCCCCCCGAAATCCAGAATGTCCCACCGGGCCATCTGTACGACGCCCTGAGAGAAGCCGTTGGAGGAGGAACCTTCATGCGGCCTGTCCACAAATCCTACCCCTACCCCAGTGGGATGACGACGTATATATACCAAAAACTTTAGAACGTGGTAGAATACGTGAGTCAGCAAGGGTACGAAGTTCTCGGCAAGAGGCTAGGGTTACCAACAAAAGGGACTCAGAAGCAGCTTATCCTCGAGCTAGTTCCTGGTGATCACACCGAACTTTGTTAACTTGATCAAGTTCAACTTATTCTCGTCAGAGACCACACCCCCTTATCCTGGTGTAGCCCAAAGTACCGAGATAGTCCTCGCCCTTGAGGAATACCGGAACTAAGAAGAAGCTCCTCCTGGAGCCCGTTCCTGGTGGTCACACTGAATTTTAAATTAACTTGGTTTAAGAACCAAGTTGAACTTACTCTCGTCAGAGAAACCCCTCCTATCCTGGTGCATCCTAAAACACACAGATAGTCCTCGCCCTTGAGGAAGACCTCCAAGTGCACTCCCTACATCACTCCCCTGAGTCAAAGGATTCAAGCATTGGCTCATCGCTAGCCAGTGCGAATTATTCCCCAGAGTAATCTGAAGAGAAGAAGGGTTTCACTATCCTGTGGTGATATCATTTCCTGCCTGCCGAAGGCGTGTGGCTCCCCCATCTGCCACACTCGCCAAAGACATATGTGGCTTTAAAGCTATTTCGTCCGCACCAACCATCTGGACGAGCGGCACGCTTCATCCAGACAAGATTCTTGAGGTGACGTAGCTCATTGAGTTCAAGGTCAGACTCAAACCCGATTCAAGAGGGTTCTATCTACAAAGGTATTTAAACTCCGGTATCCGTCCGGTAAAGGCCGTTAGGATTTTTTTTATATTGAAGTGAGCGGTAGTCAACCATCACTATAATTTCAAGTAGGTCAATTTAGAAAACCTTACCTAAACTTATTGAAGTCATTCCTGTATATTTAGTGTGTAATATTTCTTTGATTCATGTTTATTTTTTTTTGTTTTAATTAAAGTTTTAGTTTGTTTTAACAATTTTTTATTCTATCCTCGAAACGCTAAGTATGGCACAAGGAACCCTCAAAGATTAAAGAGGTTATAATCAGATAACACTAAATAATATATAATAATCAGTTAGAGAGATAAAACGTTAATAACGGAGGTTGGTGAAGTACGTAACCAACTCATACGTATGAACTCCAGGCATCACTCGGTCCTTCTATACCACGACGCAAGTCTATATTTAGTGTAGGTGTGATAGAATGAATAAGAAGTGACTAAAATCCTAAGGCGGCTCTTATTCGAATGAGAACCAAGGATCTCAAAATACTAGCATCAACCATGCATTTTATACTATGATCTCCCGAAACAAGGTTCCCTGGGAACATTCTGGGCAATAAAATTTGTATGCAGCAACACTCCACCAACGGACAGGGGTTAGTTACACCCTCAATTCCCTTATTATTTATGAAGCTCGTTCGGAAGTTAATTTGTGGGAAGAGAATTTTCTAGAATCATCCGGTAATCTCTAAAGGCTTCCTGGTTCAAGAGACCAAGGATCTGGGAGGACTATAATGTGCATCCTTAGGGACAGTTATCATTACAGTTCTTGGCTAAAAATTTCCATTCGAAATTATATCTAAACATCGGTTTAGTATTTTTTTTTAAGAACTCATCTGGCGTCTGCCTACTGGGGCAAAAGTCGCCGTACTCAGGCTTCAGCCTAATAATAGGCTAGATTAAAAAAGGCTAGGACACAAGCGAAAAAAACAAGAAAAGCAACAAGAGGGAAGCGCGCTCCGGCGTCGGGGGTAGGCCCGCCTCTCGCGGGCGCGGTGGTTTAGTAAATTAAGGGAAATTAATAGCCTAAAATAAGAGAAGGCGTCTGAGGAAATTGAATTATGGGTGCATTAATGCATAAGAATAAAGCTTAATAATTATAATTAAAAATTCTTTAACTTTCCGTCCTGTTATTTCTTGTGTTTTGCCTGTGCCCAATATAATAGATGTTTGTACTAAATAATGGCGTCTTTACTCTTTTATTCTAAATCATCCTAGCCCTAAGTTTTCAAGGATAATGATTGTTTCAAATGTGTGTATACTTGTTTTCATTCTTTTCAACCTGA